>JANRGW010039023.1:13095-41816 GCA_024733675.1 Psilopsiagon aymara
AAGGCCAGGTTGGACATAGCCTTGGGTGACATGGTTTAGTGTGAGGTGTCCCTGCCCATGGCAGGGGGCTTGGAACTGGATGATCTTAAGGTCCTTTCCAACACTAACTATTCTATGACTCCTTGAAAACATTCAATATCCACTGGCAAGCTGGCACCCTGAGTGCTGCTTGGGGCTGGTGAGGAGCCCCGACAAGTGGTGCACATAGGTGACCCAGAGCCTAGATCCAGCCTTTTCATTGCTCCATCCATGGGGTTATGGCATCACAGTGTCCCTTTCCTGTGAATATTAACAAAGCTTCTCTGCTCTCATGAGTACTCTACTTAACCCACACAAAGTGCAACCGCTTCCAAGCAAGAATGGTCTGAATGCTCCTATAGCAACCAGAAATTCAAATGTCCCAGGGATGCACTCGCTGTTGTGTTACATTTGGGCTTCTTTACCATATCTTAATCTGATAGGGGTCTGGCACTATGGGACCCCAAGGCCTTCCTCCAAATGGAGCTGGGATTCCACACCCTAAGGATCTAAGCAGCCGTTAGCATGCACAGATTAAACATTGACATATCCAGCACTGTGATATGCAGAAAATGAGCCAGGACTTTAGACCCTCTTAAGCAGGAGCTGAGCAAAGGCTTTGAGAGATGAAGCAGACATCACCCAGCTCGAAGGGCAGCTACACACCTAAACCCCTTTTACACGTACCCTCAGAACCTTCCTCCTCCAGACCAAATCTCTACTCAGCAACTCAACTCTCTTGGCACGTGTGGCACAAGCTCGTCAGCCCTCAGTTAGGGTCTCAGGTGTGTGATTCCTGAACTCGCAGACTTTCACCTTTCAAATGCATTTATCTACCTGCTGGTGCAGGGAGAGCACCACTCATCAAACAACCCATCAGGAAACAATTCCGTCTTTAAAGGGATAGTTTTCTATATTAAGATTCTTTTTATAAGGGGTTATCAAACACTTAAGAGTCACTAACAGGCACTTTTAGGGAGAGCATACAGCACATTTGAGCAGAAAGTGCTGTAGATAACTGTAAGTCATGGTCATAAACAATTGCCCTGTCAAACTCTGCATGAACTGATTAACCATTTACTGAGGTCTTTTACGACTGTTTCAAATGGGACTTTTTAGCAGAAAACACACACAAAGCAGAAAGCAGTTCCCATCACCTCTCATTTCCCGTGTCTGCCTTGCACATGCAGGCATTGTATGGGTGATTTATTGCTAAAAGGGGCTCAGGAGAGGTTTACTCACCATTTTGCTGTGTGTACAGATGATGTGACAAAAGAGGTATCTGCTGTCCCTGCAGCCAAGGAGGGTGAGCGAGGGAGAGACCAGGTTATCGCATGAGCTGCCACAGATTAGCTACAAAGCTAACATGTCTTAACGCAAGGGGGAAGTGGCTGGGGGATGGATGCAGAAGGTGAGGTGACATTGCCATTGCTCCACAGTCCATGTGGTGCAGGTAGTGACACCAGCATTCCTGCCAGCAGCAACCTAATCAGGTGGCTGGAGAGGGATACAGCCAGAATCTTTCCCTTGGAGTGGTGCAGGATCCTGCTTCTCCTCAAAAAAAGCTCACTTGTGTCCTGAAGCAGGGGGGGATATTATTCACAGCACTGTGGAGCCCTCACCCCGTCTCTGGCCTTTGAGCAATTCATGATATCTCCAGCCAGGGCAACAGTGATGCCTCAGCCTTTGGCCCATGGGGATCTCACCCAGATCTTTGGGCTGAAACAGCAGTTTGGGTCGTATTAACCCCATATCAGCAGCAGAGTGTGACCTCCCAGGAGGATTGTGGCTGTGTCCTGCAGGGATGTGCTAGGCATAGAGAAACCTGCACCAGCTCACACACCCCGGTCTGTTCTGAGCAGGTTTATTCCTGGCAGCCGTGCTGATCTGGGGGTCTGTGCACTGCTCCCCATGGCTCCTGATGCCTAGAGGTTTTTAGCTGATCTCAGTGTGAAGGTGGCTGCACAGACTCTGATGGCTTGTCCCTGTAGAAAGTGCTGCTGCAAAACTGGTAACCTCCTGCAACCCTGAAAGTGATATAAGCCCCTTAAAGCCATGCAAATCCAGCTCAGGTCTGAAGCAGAAGTATTACCTGGGGTTTTTCTTATCCAAAAGATCCTGGTCCCTCACCACCGGAAATAAAGTGGAGTTTACTGCATAGGTCTTTCAGTCCTAATTGCTATACGAGCAAGTAGTGAAAGTCCCAATCCCATCCTCTTATATGAACAAACTTCTCCTTTCCAAATTGTCAGAAAAAAACCTGCAAAATCTACTTTTTCCCGTGTTCAGATCTCTCCCTTGACTCCTGAGCCTGCGGAGTGTTCATGCGCTGCTCCAAACTGCAAGTAGTGGCCACAGCTTCCCACTGCATGCTGAGCCACTCTGCCCTCACCCTTGGGAAGGAGCTCCATCTGCTGAGTCAGTGGCTGAGATTGAAACCCAGGCAGTATTGCCAGGTTTGTCCCGGGCTACTTCGTGACCTGTAATCGGGCATCCCCTGAGCAGCACCGGGCTGTCAGACCCTGTTCCATCAGGATCAGTGCTTGTGAGGAGCTCCAGGGAGTTTTTGAGGTGCCTCCCACTGATAGAGAAACAAACTGAACAGAGGGCAAAAAGCAAAGCACAGGCAAGTGGAAAAAAGGTCACTGTGTGCCTCAGCTGCAATCATGTCAGCAGGCAGAGGACAGTGGAAATAGAGGGAAAAGTGGGAGAAAAAAGGATGTTGTCATCTCAGGCTGCTCTGAATGAAGTCAGTGAGTTCGGCTTGTGCCATGTGAAGGAATAAGCCTGGAAGGGATCTGGGTCTGAGCTGGGCTTTCTCCCACTTAGACACATACTCAGTTGGAGGGTTGGCTCCAGAGGGAACCCTTGGGAGCTGCCTGTGATAGCAGTGAGATAGAGGTTCAATAGCTTGAAGGCTTTCACCTAGGTGTGGAATCTGTGACCCAGAGACCTACCATGAGGTCCAGGTAGGTCCTTCAGGCTCTGCATGGGTTCAGCCTGCCAGGGTGAGGGGTCCTGGGCCACATATCTCATACCTGCCCCTGTGGGATTTCTTGTGGCAAATATGTACCCGAAGGGGGAGATGAGGCTCTCAGGCAGGCTGAGGGCATCTGCTCTGGGCTCCCCACAGTCTCAGCCTGCTGCCCACGTTGTAGCACGGCTGCAAGGACCACATATAACCCAGACATCACTGGAGAAGCTGCTTTACCCAAAACGAGCTCCACTTCCTCAATATGGAAGAGTTTTGTATGTAAAAATCTCTTTCTCCTTTTGCTTTCCTTCTCAGAGACATGGGATCTTTACTGTGGCTATTTTCCTAAACATTTGATGCCAGGTGCTTCTCTGTGACCAAAGATTTCGCTGCAGAGACAACCCCACGATGGCCAGCAGCCTCAGCTTGCCTCAGCTTTGACCAAGGTACTGAAAGTCTACCTTCAAAACAGACATACATGGAAGGATAAATGGTGATGAGTGCCAGCCAGCAGCCAGAGGAACACGGAAGAGGTCTTACCAACGAAACTCAGGCTGGTCTTCAGCAAGACAGACTTCCCTGGGTTTTCAGAAATCACCTTGCATGGCTGAAGCTGTTCCTTTCACAAGCACTTTGAAGCAGTGGGAAAAGGCCAAACAGCTGAAAAGAGGATTTGTACCTTGCCCAAAGGAGGTTACCCAGGGAGAGAGGGAGTTTGCATTTCTAAAGCACTGATCAGATGGAGAACCCCCCAGGGCCTCAGCCTTCCTCACCCCAGGGACCCTGTGCTATCCCTGTCCTCATGACACTGAGGGTACATGACTGAGCTCAGATTTTAAGCACTGCTGATGTCCTACATGTCATACAATATCTTGCTGGCTTAAAGGCTGGGATATTTGTGCTATTCCTGAGCATCCCATGAGTTTTAGGCTAGCAAAATACCTGTCTCTGCTTGTTCTTCCAGTTTTTGAGTGCTTGAAAGCAGCGCCTAGCAGACAGGACTGAATTTGCATGTCTGGTGAGTGATCCCTGTGTTCAAAGATGTGGTGGGCAATACCATGACCCCATCCGGTGGTGGAGTTTCATTTGATCATCACTTCACTCTGGTTAAATTCACCAGGAGCCACAAAATGATGAGAAAAAAACAATGCATCCATCAAACTGATGATGGAGCCAAGAACAAGGCTGCTCTATGGTACTCAGGTCACCGAGGACTAATCAACATGAAATTACGTGACTGAGAGCCAGCAATTATGGGGCTATTCTGCTTCATGTGGGAGAGATCACAGCTGGAAAGTAGCTTGCTCTCTTGTAGGTGCAGCCCAGGAAAAGCCATGGAAATGATTTGAAGAAAGCATCCCTACACATGAGGCTACAGCACACCGTAAGCAAGCCAATGCATCAAGGAAGAATGAACTTTCAGGCTACAGTCAATATCATATGCAAATATTTTCTTGCATGTAAAAGAAATAAGACCAAAGTGATGTCTGAAACCCTGAAAATCTCAGTGCTGACGTTTGACTGATTCATTTTGGTCTGTGCTGACACATCACTTTTAGACTGACCACTTTTCACCAGGGCTTAAATACAGCATCAGTTTCTGGATTAGGCTCTCCTCAGTCTGGAGCTGGTGGGGGTTTCAGTGGCAGCCTGAACATCCTGTACCTCATGAAAAGATTGCCAAATCCGAAGGATTTGCCCTTGGATTTGGTGCCAAGTTGTGCGCCTGGATGGAGCACATCTGGCTGGCATCAGGGGTGACGAGGGATGCCACAGCACAGAACCTAGCTGCTCCCCTTGCTGCCCACCACCATGTCCTGAGGCGCTGGACCGGAGGTCTGCTCCATTTGGAGATCTGCTCCATATAGAGATGTGCAGATCTCTGGATGGAGCATCTCCCTAGCAAGGGTATATCTCTGGCTTCCCCTGCCTCTGTTTCACAGCCTTCACTGCTGTCTCTCAAGGTGGGATATGAGGTTTTCACAGAATCACAGACTGGTTTGGGTTGAAAGGGACCTTAAAGTTCATCCCATTCCAACCCGTGCCAAGGGCAGGGACACCTTCCACTAGAGCAGGCTGCTCCAAGCCCTGTCCAGCCTGGCCTTGAACACTGCCAGGGATTGGGCAGCCGCAGCTTCTCTGGGCACCCTGTGCAGTGCCTCAGCACCCTCACAGGGAACAATTTCGTCCTTGTATCTAATCTAAATTTCTCCTGTTGAAGTCTCAACTCTTTACTCCTTGTCATATTGCTTTCCCTGTGCAGAGCCAAAATGGATGCATAAAAGCCAAATTCAACCCGAGCAACCTCCAGGGTGATCACCAGGGCAGACCCACAGCAGGACTCCACTCCATAGCCAGGAGCTCAGCTCCTTCCATCACCTTCTTACTCCAGGACCCCTGCAGCCAGTTTGTGAGGTTTTATCTCCACCACGATGTATAATGGTGCTTCAACTCATCTTAGCTGCGACAATTCTCCCTAAAGAGAAAACAACCCCATGTGACAGCACTGCCGAGCGCAGGGCTGCAGCACACACATCCCACGCCCCTCTGGGCGCTCCTGACGAACTTTGCCTTTCCTTGCCAGGCCAGCCCCGCATCCTCCTCCGCTCCCAGCCCTGATGAAGGCAGCCCGCCAGCCTGCTTGGCATTCGGCTCTCATTGCTGGGAGAAACACAGCTGCTAAGGAGCCGAGTTCAGTGGCTGCGAGCATCTCGGTCCAGGATCCCCCCAGTCCTGGCTCATCATATGATTTCTCCTAAGGGATAACCGCTGAGCGGGACTGCGTCTCCAAGCTGATCCTTTGCTGATAAGCCAGCTGCCAAGTCTCCAGCGCTAAGACAAAAGAGTTTTTCTCTTCCCAGCAGGTTTTTCTGCTGCGAATGACAGAGCTGCCTGGCACTCCACGTTGACTACAGGCTTCGGGGGCTCCTTCCCCCCTGCTGTGCTGGCAGATCATGGAGCTTTTCAGGCTGAGCCTAGGATGTATTTGCCTCCTTCCTTGGCTTGAGGGTAAGTTTCTCCTTTTTGGGGTAGCTGGAAAGTTGGAAGTGAACTTCCTCTCTGGTTTTAACCTGCTTTGCTGCTGAAGTGTTGCTTGGGCTGCAAAGCTCTGAACCCACCAAGCCGTGAAACAAGTGCTTCTGGGCACATTTCAAGGCAGCTTTTGAAATGGAATAAACACAGGGAGATTGAGGGACAGCCTGTGATGGTTTGGCCGGGAACACAGTGGCATCGTGCTGGCTGCTTTTATAAAGTGCTTTTATACTGCTGAGAGTAGTGGATGAATAAACCTGCTCTGGGAGTGAAACAGGCACCAAGTGACCTCTCAGGGAGCACTCTGTTTGCTCCCTGCTCCTTCCTGGCAGAGGTGAGTGGGCTCAGGGTGTGCTGGCAGCATGGGAGAGGGTGGGAAGGGGAGCAGGACCTCATTACTTTAGTCCTGCTCCTGTGCCAGTTGGCTGTAATAGGATGTGCTGGGGAGCTGCAGAGTCTGCACCACTCATTTACACGGAGCAAACTTGGTAGTGGCTCATGTTGGCATTCAGCTGCTTGCTGAGGTTGCTCAAATCCTGTATCCTGCCTGTGCACAGCAGTATTTTGAATCCAATCACCCTTGGTTTCGGCATGCACGGGTAGATGAAGAAAGCAGAAGTCCTGCTGAGAATCATCCTGTGGAGCTGGAGCAGTGCCACCCAGGAGCAGCTACCTTTCCCATGGACTCACCCATCCCATCGTGGGCACTGGGTTTAGTTTCTTTGTTTTATTTGTATATAATATATATTATATATGCTTATGTCTACTCTGTATCTATTTTCTTTAAAAATTGGCAAAGCCCTGAGTTAATAAGCAATCGCTTTTTATTTTGCCCTTATGCCTGCAATGCCAGGCTGAAAGGGACTTATTGAAATAAATCCCTCGAGTGTTTCAAGGCTCACGCAGCCCCTGCAGCTGCAAGGACAGCCCTGCAGTTTTACAGGTTACCTACTCAGAGCTTATCAAGCTCCCTGGACCAGAAGACTACAACTATTTGGGCTGCATTCCCTGCTCCATGACCTTCAAGTGCATGCTCCCTGGGCCGCTTTGAGCAACCAGCCCTCAGTTTGCTCTGCAGCATGGTCAAAGGAGAGGTTGATTTTGCTCCTACAGATTTAAGTTTTGCTTCATCTGCTGCTGTTTTTTGTACCCCAAATCTTGCCAATTAAAGTAAATCCAGTGAGTTGAATATTTGATTTTTTAAAGCCCCAAGGCTGAGTATGGCACTGTAGTAGTGAGGAGTGAAGATACATGTGCATCTTTTAAAAGTTACAGGAGATCTGTTTAGGACCTGGATATGATACCATTGTAGGATGCCAGGAGAGCAGAACAGTCTTCAGGGTCTTGCTCTTTCTCTTGCTCTTATACAGACCTTGTCCAGTGTTGGAAGGAAGTGGTTCTTTTGCTGCTGCCATATAACAGGAGCCCCATGTCCATGTTTTATTATCACATTAAGGGGGACCACAGGACTTTTCTTTTCCACTGAAATGTTTTTGGTGCAATCACACAATCAGCCACTGCATTTGAGTCAGGCCACTAACAAAAGTACGACTGTTTTGCAAGAAAGGAATTCATCTTCCCAAAACCTGGCAGTGCCCAAAGCAAGCTCAAAGAGCAGAGAGCAAACATGTTCTTGCTTGGGGCTGATCTCTTCCTGCAGCAGCCTCTCCCCATCCCATCCTGCCTGAGGCTGCTGGGTTTTAAGGCTGCCAGCAGGACAGAGGTGATTGCTCTTGACAGGCCTTGAAGGGTTCAATTCCCTGCTGGAAACAAAATCCTGGAATTGCCTACGCTGGTCCTGACAGCGGTTTCTTTGGAAAGTCCCTGCAAGCAGGGAAGGAGCTGAAGGGTTTTCTTGAGAAATCAAGCCTAATGGTAACACAGTGAGGTACAATGGGTGGTGGGAAGCTGGGCATCAGCAGGATCTGTGCATAGACAAGCAGAAAGAAAACTGCTGAAAGAAGACCACATTTAACACTGGCTCTCGATACCCATACACTAACTGTGAGGCTGGTGATGGCTCTGCTTGGCATCCTGACCTGATCCCATATCCCAGGGATCACTCTCTTTCCTCCCAAGCCCATGTGCAATGCTGGCTGCTCCCTGCACTCCTAAGGGAGCCCTAAGCATCTTGCGTCCCAGAGGCAGAAAGGCTGAACTTATCTGGCACTTTTCTTCTCCCTATACTTTTCCAGCCTCCAGCTATTTTCTGCTGGAGGAATTTCCTGATACTGGTGTGTTTAACTCTTCATTAGCTATCAGATCTCCTCCCTTGACTTGTGCAAGCTCTCCCCACTGACAGCAGGAATACTGCTGGGTGCAGTCACCTCCTGCACACTGTAAGTCTTCCCTTGGCTCCCCGTGTCCTGTCTGGGATCAGTCCTTGACCAGTCAGCCCCTACTCATCCTCTCCAGACCTCTCTGGATTTTGTAGACCTCCATCATACCTCCCCAGGGACCGGTTTTCCCCACAAGCATCAGCATCAACCTTCCCTGCTCCCCATCATTTACCCATGTGTTTTTCCATGCCAAAGCCTTTCTTCCTTTCCTATGGCAGTTCTGCTCCCTTGGAGGCCTTTGCTGAGACACTTGGTGAAAAGTGGACCTTGCAGTAACGTGCGAAGCTTTGTTGGTCAGCCAAAAGTAAGATACTCTTAAGAAAGCAGCAGTGGTTGGGAAGAAACACAGCCCAGTGTGGTTGCCAGGAGCAATAGCTGGGAACTGCCCTCAGAGAGACATGTTACTGGAAAACAATGAGTGCAGACCAACGAGTATTTGCAATGAGGTACTTTCACTGTCAAGCTATTTGCCAGCTAATTACTGCTAGCTACCAGTAGGCTTTGTTGACTCCTCTATAAAAATGACACAGCTTGATAAGAGCTGAGCCTGAAGTGGTGGAGATTGTGCTGCCATAAGCCCAGAGATCCCAGTTGCCAAGTAGCTGCTCTCCCAGCTCCAGCTTTGCCCGTCCTGCTGGGCCTGATGGGCAAGCACATGTTTGCTCACCAACAGGGACTCACCCTGCTCTACTCAGCATCACCCTCTCCAGAGGTAGATTGGCCACTGACTGTCATGGATGTTTATGACTCTAAGCTTTACATTCAAGTAAGTGTAGCTGTAGGCTGAGGGAGAACCAGGACAAAATAAAGATAATGTTGGTTCCAGGCTGTTTGCAAGAATCCCTAAACTAATCTCACTTCCTGCCCTGCTGGTCTTGGGTATAAATTCAAGAGAGCCATCCCTGAGAGCTCATTATGGGCTGTGGGGTGTCCCCACAAAAGGTGCTGTGGCTGCTGCAGATGCATGCCTGCCTCTGAGGGCAGGTAGAGGCAGGAAAAGGTAAATTCCTGACTCAGCGGTCATCCTACAGAAAACACCTTCTTGGCAAGAGAATTTGAGCTAATAAAAGGATTTTTCCAAGAGTTAGGAACCAGGAAGGGCAAAAAAGGCCAAAGATGAGGTTCCCAGGTGACCTGGAGTGTTTTGGGAACCTCTGCTTATACAGCTCTAACTTACCCCTCCCCTCCACAGAGCCTTTAGAGGGAGCAACCCCTCCCCAAGCGATCACAGCCATCACAGGCACTGCTTAGAAACAGCAGGAACATTCCAATGCAGACTGGGATTACTGGTAACCAAGGCTTTCCTGGTGCCATTACCTTAATTAGGAACATTGCATGGGTTTTGCTTCTAATCCCATGAGGAATGGCATGTCCCATGGGTGGCCATGCTGTGGAGAAGCAGGGGGCTATGTTTGCTTGCTTTTCTTTCTTGTAACTGAACAGAGTGGCAGTATCACAGGACAAATGAGCTGGCATCAAGTGCCTTTGCTAGAAATTGTTTATTATGTTCCTAAAAATACGAAGAGGCCAAACTGTTCAAACACAAGCAGCTCAAAGCAGGCATCTACTCACGCTGTCTGGGTAGGGCTGGCATTTTCCAGAGACGCCAAGTCCCATTCCTCAGGGAGCACACTAGATGCTCTGCTTGCTCCAGGTTAATGGTCCTAACGTCATTAAGGCTGATGGCTTTCATTTGCAGAGCTACTGGACAGTGGGACTTGGCAGTGTTGGAACAAAAAAGACATTTTGCATCCTGAGTAAGGTTTCTTGGTGCCTGATGTGCATTCCAAAGCAATTACACTCCAGCTTTGTGGGTTTACCCCTTATGACTGAGTGGAGCATGTGCAATGATTGACGATTGCTGCTGAATTTACCTGAATTTAAATCGTAAGTCGCTCACTTAGCAGGTTCTTAACCTCAGGAAAGCAATAATGTATAGACAGAGGACGGTGAACATGTATGATTGACACAGGTTCACATCTGGGATGGCAAGGATCATGCAGAACACCACAAGGAAACTCCTATTGTTGACAGCCATCTTCACAGAGCGCTCAATGTCGCTGTTGGTAGGGAAGACACACAGACCACAGTTCAGAGTAGAAGGATATGGCTCCAGCTTTGCTGCCACCCTTCCATGTAATGTTGAACGAAGAAAAGTTTAGTTATACCCCTGTTCCCATTTGTAAAATGGAGGTTATACTTTTGGACATGAGGTATGGCATGAAGATAAAAATTTACTTATAAACTAGTGCCACTGAGAAGCTGTACAAATCTCAAAGTAAAGCACTTCAGTTGCAGAGTTAAGGCTCCTCAGCTCACACGTATTCCCATGGCAGATGAGCTGCCTGGACCTTCAGTGGAATGAGTTTCTGCACCCTGAGATCTGCATAAAACCAAGAAAGCTGGTGGAAAGGGACAGCTCAAAAGTGCGACAGGCTGGTAGACAACTTGGGGGCACCCAATGCTTGCTGCTAACATGCAGGTAGAGCAGCAGTCATTTAGAGGGGAACATATATACTACCAGAGACTGTACACAGAGAATAAAACACAAATCTGCTGCCTGGATTAAACAGCAATGCTCTTCAAAATTTTATATAAAATTTAAACTTTCACATGGGCAACCATTGCCAAGCAAGGAAAATTAAAACCAGCAATGATACAGCATGCTTAATATCAAAACCCATAATAAAACATATGAGATAAAGATATAGAGGAGCATCCTAGAGAGAGCATAAAAAACTAGCAAGAGAAGTTTTTAAACATAACTGAAGAACTTGGTGGGGATAAGGAGGCAACTAAATAACTGCCATTTAAGTGAGAAGGACAAGCAGAGCAGGGCAATGAAGAAAGGCTGAGTGGATTATTGCTTCCAGTGCTCACTTCAGACGTAGACCTCACACAGCAGTCATTCTGCATTCTGAAGAGTTATCTAACCAAACAGGGGAAGTTTTAGGGGGAAAAAAAAAAGATAAATAATCTGCAGCATATTACCAGCCCAGATGGCATTCATACTGAGTTACAGGAAACTAAAGATGACAATTCTTAAACTTCTAAGGCGTACAGAAACTTACTTAAAGCAACCTCAGCACAAAAGACTGCCTTACAGCAATTACACCCTTCTTCAGAGGGATCCTTGCAGAGCCTGGTGGAACAAATGCAGGTCACTAGGTTTGATTTTGGCATCAGGGAAGCCCATAGAAACAAAGAACAGGATTTGCAGACAGACAGATCAAAGTCAGTACAGCTTTTGTAGTAGGAATGTCTGATATCTGCGATGGCATCAACGAGTGTATAAACGCAGTGACCTGATCTTGTGCTTGTGTTTGCAAAAGACTTTTGATAAGATTGTTCCACCAGTGCCCTTAAGAAACTCTATTCTCATGGTGTAAGAGAGAGACTTGGCCCATAGGCTAGAACAAAGAGGTGGAGAAAGTTAACAATGGTGACAGTAAAGGTATCAACAAGTGCTGACAAAGATCAAAAGGAGTGAATAATGAAGTAATTAGGTTTGATAATGGAAAAAAATTATTAAGAATAATAGAACCTTAAGTTGGCTACGTGAAGCTGCAGAAAGAGGTCATGATACAGACTGAGCAACAAAATGGTTTTTGAACTTCAGATTTGAAAAATACAGTATACTGTACAAGGGCAAAATCATGCCCTATCCCTGTCAGTGTTCAAGGCCAGGCTGGATGGGGCTTGGAGCAACCTGGTCTAGTGGAAGGTGTCCCTGCCCATGGCAGGGCTTTGGAACTAGATGAGTTTTGAGGTCCTTTGCAACCTAAACCATCCTGTGATCCTATGAGTCTATGATTTTAATCACAAATGCCCAGCAATGCTCTTTCAACTAGTTGAAACATTTTAGAAAGGAGGCACTGGTATCCTTGCTTTGTTGAGTGAGCTCTTTACTTTTCTGATTCTCATCCTCTTGAGCTATTAGCAAATGCTAATGCTTAGTGCTGGAGATAGGATACTTGGCTTAGCAGGTATTTTATCTGACCCAGCACAGTTCTCATGTTCCACTGTTACATTTCTGTGCAGCTCTCAAATCATTACTTTGGAAATAGTTTTCTTCCACTTAAGACCAAGCAGAGAGTGAGAATCCTGGATTTCAGGCCCTAGAAAAAAACATGGTGGGGAGATTGTATTCATCCCCTTGAATTTTCTAAAGATCATGGGAGATTACGTATGGGACTTTTCTCCTGCCTTTGAAAGCTGGCGGAAACTCAAGCCCAATATTCATTAAACATCTTCCCTCCATCCAGTCCTCAGTAAGGGGTAAAAGGGACGGGACTCTCAAGCTGTCCACAGATCTCCCAGGAACTTAATTTCCACTTAGGCAGGAACACAGTTTTGGGAGGAATTGTCTGGGTTAGTGGCTATTACAAGTATACAGAACTCGTATCCCAGCACAGACACGTCCATCCTCATCTCATAGCTGACACAGGAGATGTACAGTGGGTTTTGGCTGCTTCACCCCACGCATTCATGCTGATCAAAAAGCCCTGAGCTGTTTCTAATTTAACAACCCACAAGCACTATTAATCTAGCAGACCCCTAGAATTTCCTGAGAGAAAACATAAGAGCTCTTTTAAGCTATTGTTCATACCCTCAGTATTGTGTACCCGCTCCTGTTTACATTGTCATTAGTTTTTTCAGGTACTGAGCCAAATATTTGCTGCAGGGAAAAGTATTGTTCTTTGCTTTGGGAGGGGAAACTCTACAGAAATAGTTGTTTAGATAAACATCAGTGTTCTTGTCTAACATCACTTTTCAGCCTCCTCTTATTCTTTGTTCTCAATACTGTATGCTGAGGGGGCTATTATAACTGCAGCTCCTGGAGAAAAGAGGGGAAAAAAAGCACTGCAAAAGCTGGAGTTACCATGAATTAATTGTAATTAAAATTAAAATATTTCTGAGAATGTCCAGAAACTTTAAACTTTCATTTGCAGCCCACTATCTCAGGATTAAAATCACAGTGACAGATGGTTTAGCATTCAACATCTTGCTCAGGATGTTCACAGGCCACACCTGATGATTTTGCACTAAAAGTGGAGCCAGCTGTCCAGCTAACACGATGATACCCATCCTAAGTCATCAGAGATGTTGGGATCCATTGCTATTAAAAGCAACAAGCAATTACAGAAAATGCTTCAAAACATGTGTCTGTTGTGGGGCAGCTGTCTTTCTCTTGAAAAAGGATCCTTAAAACCGGTACCTTCATGCTTGAGGAGCACAGAACAATGTCAACTAAACGCACATTTATTTCAATACTTACATGACCTGTGCCAGCCAAGTACTTTCAGACATCTGATAGGGTACGGTTTTACCTCAGAGTTGTTTTCATATCATCACAAGCCATTTAATGCAAACAGTGGCCCAAGGTGGCCTAACTGGTCCCAGGTGAATTGCACCTGGGGAACCCAGGGGTTCAATTTGTGTTATTTTTATAAGAAAGATTTGATCCAAATAGGGGCAAAAAAACCTCTAAACCATCCAATTATTTGCAGGTAGGAAAGGATGGGGTGCCGGTTTAAAGCAGTTGAAATATTGAATTTAATCTATATGGGCAGATATTTCATAACAATATGACTTTCCAAGAATGGTGAGATTTTTCCCCATTAATTACTTATGTCGTTGCTATTTTTTTCCATGATTTATATGCTCCTGGGTATTTGCATGCCCAGTATTTTAAAGAAATGTCATTCTGGGGAATTAGGAAGCTGGTGCAACTGTTTATCTAGGCATACCTATCCTGAAAGGGATTGGTGGGTTATGGTTCTCCTTCCCCGTGGTGTATGTAATGTATGGTGCTCGGAAGAATGCACAGTACTAAACCGTGCTCTGATTGTACTGCAGTAGCAGAGGGACAAGGCTTTCTCATAAGGAACACTCAGCTGGGAAAGTGCATTTGCGTCTCCCGTCACAAGCCCAACAGCATCAACCTGACTGACTGCAACGAGCAATCCCAGCAGCAGCAGTGGAGCTGGGAAACCAACGCCAGGATCATTGTCAGCCTTCAAACGAAGCAGTGCTTGTCAGCCCACAAGACACGTGAGCATGCTCTGGTGAAGCTGGAGCCCTGCGGGGACTGGGAACGCCAAGCGTGGTCCTGCAGCAAGAAGGGGCACTTGACTCTGCAGAGCTTGCGCTTCCACCTCAGCACCAATGAAGGAGGACACAAGGTCTTTGTCTCAAAGAAAAAGGACAAATTCAGCAGGTGGAAGACATTAGCAGAGGAAACCGTCTGTGCTGCTGCCCAGACAGCAGCTCCGAGGCACAGCACACCAACACAACAAGCTGCAGACTTGCGTGTGTGGATCCATAAAAGTAAGATGAGGTAGATGTAGCATCAGACAACACCTAACCTTACATGTCATCCAAGCCACCTAACACCAGGCTTGCATCCACCATTCTAACTTACGTTCACTTCAGCCCCATATAGAGAGATACCAAATGGCTCCAAATCAGCCTAACTACTTGATGCCACAGTTTTCTGGTAGTTACTGTTCAGTGTTTTCCAGAAAGCATGCAACACCTTATGGGATCGGGTCTCTAAATCCCAGCTGCATTTATAATGACAGGCAAAAGTCATTTTTCCAGAAGTATTTTGGAAAGTTCATCTGAATCAGTGCCCAGAGCTAAGAATAGTTGAAACCACGTGAGCCACCCCCATCCAAAACAACCAAGAAAGTTCCATAAAGCCTCATAAAGCTTTGAAGGGGCTTTTCGTACTTCATACTTTGGAATGTCATTTTTGCTAACATGAAAATTGGAGGCAACTGAAAACCTCTTTTAAACTTGTATGAATTACTGAGCAGCAGCTATATTTGTAATGAGAAATTGTTGCTCCAGTTTCTAAGCAACACATTACAGTTATCTCCTGCCAGACCCCAACAGTGCACCTATCACTTATGAAACCACAGTTCTAACCTTCATCCCATGCTTTCATGATACTCCAAAATGAACCGTGCTGCTGGCGCCTGATATAGCCATAAAGAGAACAGTGAACACAGCAAGTAGTGGGAGATAGTTAAAGTGCTGTCTTCACTTTGCATTAAGAAAACACAGAACATGACATCAAAAATTACAAAAAAGTCTGGTTTACATTATCAGTTTCATGGCCTTGGCCTCTGCCAAAAAGAATCTAATCTCTGCCTTCATGAGTGTTCATTATCTTCTGCCCAGATACAAAAAGGGCAGAAACCCTGGACCTGTCATAGCGTTACGTGCTGGACACCAGGCTGACAGACATCAGGCATGGCCATTGCACCAAGGTGTGGCTGCCATCCTTTGTCAGATGCCCCATGATGCTTATTGCCAACCACTGATCATTCATGATCCAGTATGTTTCCCTTTTTCATTTAGTCCCTTATGCAAAGGAAGGTGGTTTCAGGACATTTCTTGTGAGGCTGTGTGGAGAACTGAGACCTGAAAAATCATACACAATTGCTCCTATTCCTTCCTCCGCTCCAGAGACCAGGAAAGAGATGGTATCTGTAATGGTGTTTGTCTACTCCGTAGATGATGAGATTCCCAAACTTCTCAGGGAAAATTATTTTCTTTTCATGAAGCTATTCCTCACCTTAAGGCTTGATGGCCCCCAATGAGATTTTCAGCTTTGCAGAAATGAGTAAATAGGATGAGTTTGTTTGACATAAGCAAATGGATTATGAATATAACCTTTTGACCTGTAGGCTGTATCTAATTTGAAATAAAAAGAGCTTTTTTGGCTGCCATGTGCAGATAAGATGGCCTTTTTAATGAGGTTTTTAATTAGCCAACTAGAAGGTCAGCATGTAATTACCGCAGCAGTCACAAGTGTTAGTGTTTATTTAATATGAAGGTAAATACAGCCAATACTAATTAAATACTATAATAAAGTAGTTAAATATAGGCTAGGAAATGCATGGAACATTTAAGATATGGGAAAAGGCATGTGAAAAGGGTGTTTGCATTCCCCAAGGCAATGTCCCTGGCAGTCCAGGGCTGCCACAGAACCAGGCTCCCCAAATAAGGCTGCAAGAGTAAACACAGAGCAGGCTTTGAATCAGGTTGTGCCAGTTAGTGTGTCATGTGCAAACTGATAATATTCCAGTCAGAGTCTACTGGAAGGAGCCTCTGGCTACTCAGTAACATCAAAGTCCTATGAGTTTGTTTAGGCCTTTCTTATCCAAGTTTCAGTTGACCATCAACAGACAACTTTTACTTCAGTGGGTTGTTTGCTGCATACCTGCAGGCTACACCTGCATACCTGTGGATGCTTGTGCCACAGGAAGGGACAGGGTTGGGATAAGCAGCAGGAGCCCTGTACAGACATGGGCTTCTTGTTAACGTCACATGCATGATACGGATGGTAATTGCTGCTACAAGATTTCTTACAACCTAACCTCTAGCTGTAGCTGCTACCCCATTTACCCAACCTCTGCAGCAAGACTGCCAAGGCCAAGGATGCCATGGAGCCTTGCAAGAGGTATGGACTATTTACCACTCTTCTGATCCGATTTCTTCATCTGCTGTGTTGGTTCTTCATCTGCTGTGTTGGTAATACCTGTGATGCTTCCACTTGCTTCTCTCCCACATTTCAGTCCTTAACAGCTGATGTTACACTCATACTTTTTATACCAATAACCTTATTTATCACTAGAAAACAAGATCTGCTTTGGCTGTGGATTCCACCCCAAAAGGTTCACTTCATATTTGAAATCTATGAGAATGGAAGGCCCTGATGCACAGGAAGGTGATTGGCATTGTACCACATTGCCTTCACCTTGCAGGGTAGATGACTAAAGCAGCAGGGCTGGGTTCCCTTCCCTTCTGTACAAAAAGTAAATGATAATCACATACATCTTTGCTTTATTTTTTCACAAGCTAAAACCATTGATTCATCAAAGACCAGTGCTGTGGACAGAGAATCTTCTGTGAGCTTGACTGACCCACCTCTGGCTAACAAATTCAACAGCACAGTGTCTCCTGCGAAGACCAAACAGCCATACCTCCCAGCAAATGAGGGTGAGCACTTCCTGAATGTGTATGTGAGAACAGCAGGAAGGAAAGTGTGGGTGGCATCGAGATTACTCAAGTACTTCCAGTGGTGGCAAGTATCTGAGTACTTCTGAAGGACTTCCATGTGTACCACTGAATGGTTCAAGGCTTTGCTTTCACACAACATGTTGAGATGTTTTCCTTGGTGGGCAGTCCAGTCATACACTCATAGCCTTAACCTGGAGGCTGGAGGCACAGCCAGACATAGCAGCAAAAAGTATCTGGTGGCTGGGGAGTGCTGAGGAGCAAGAAAGCTTCCTCTTCCTGCTGCGTACAAAGGGGATCTGCGGTTACTGTGCAGCTCCAGGAGGAAGCTGGAGCCTCCTCCTGTCCAACAGTGGAAGCTGCTAATTTGAATTTCTCTTCTTCCCTCAGATGCATCCCATAATCACTCAAAAAAGCACCACGGAAATCGAGGGAAAAATGCTGGGGCCAGGCTTGCAGGTAGGTCCAAGGATCAGATAGAGGAGGAAGAGACCAGGTAGATGAAGGTTCATCAGTGCCCCTGACCTCCCATCCAAGGAGGGTGCTCAGTAGGGCACCAAATTACCTGTCAGAAAAAAAACCCTTTTAAAGATTCATTTAATCTTCCCAGGCCTGGAGTAAAAAAGTGAGCAAAACCATGCAAATCCTTTGTCCCAGCTCACCAGGGGAAAGAGATACCCACTAGCACTGGTGCCTTCCCCCAGCCCTTCTTATTTTGTACTAGAGAGCTGTAGAGTGCAGAAGCATTGAATAGGTATTGCACTCCTAGGGAGAAAGAAAACCCTTTTGTGGCCATTTTCAATAGAGGGATGCCTTGAGGTGTTAAGCAGCTGTATGATGTTGATTTCATAGGAAAAGCACTTTTCCTGTTATCAGATAGTCTTCAGGGACACTACAGGTGTTTTCGTGGCAATCAAGGCTATTGCCTAAGCATGCAAACACATGATTGTTTTCCATCATATCCTTTCAGGCACCAACTGGAAGACGGCCATGCTGGTCCTCAGTCCTTTGGCATTCATACTGGGATTAATAATACTGACACTCAATGTGCATTACAACAAGTAAGTTGAGATTTAGATTCAACCAATTCGACACATCCCTGTACAGCATTTCAAAACGAAAGTGTTGATCTTGGCACCCTTCCCCATTCAGATGGGTCTGCTCACCCAAAATGTCACCCTTGATGCTTTCTCCTCTTTGCCACCCTGTTTCTCCCTGTTACTTAGCCCCATCCAAATGCACCCAATAATGCTAGTTCTTCTTCTCCTGCACACCTCATGCCATTCCTGAAGGGCAATTTAGTCAATGTGGGCACTGTGGTTGCTGAACCAGTTGACATGGAGAAGCAACCAAGTGTCAGGCAGATGCAGTTACGTACGTACCCTCTTCTCTCTTCTCTTAGGAAGAAGAAAATCCTGTCTGCTCTGAAGAGCTCCCCAGCCAACAGCAGCAGAGCTGACTTACGGGAGCTGCCTCCCTTACAAAGAGGTCCCCGGACGTACCTTCCACCATCTCGCTCCCCTTCCCTGAGGCGTGGAGAGATCCTCATTGAATGGAAAGATGGGACTGTCACTCCTCTTTTTGATAATGCCAATTATCAAATGGACTAGCTCCAAACCAACAGAGCTGTAGTTCCATGCTGTGTCACCCTTCCCACCAGGAAGAGTGCCACCACTGCCAATGTCCTCCCTAGCCTTGCTGTTTCGACAGGGAGTTGTAAACACTGTTTGGGGATTTTTTTACACTTGAGAACAATCTCCTTGCACAGCATGAGGTTGAAGCAAGCAGAAGCAAGCAGAGCAGATTATCTGGTTCATCTAGACACACACTGCTTAGCTCTTCCAGAGCTCTTCTAACCCCTAACAAAAACCAGATTTAGCTTAATAAAGCCAAGACTCTTGCCAGCTGCAACTGTCCTTTGCCCTTAAATTCACAATTACTGAGTATATAAGAAACTAGATCTTTGGAGACAAAGTGTAAGCTGAAAAACAGAAGTCCTGATGATCCATAAATCCTTTTTAAGCTAAAACTGGCTGCCAACAGGCACAGAAGGCTGTCAGTTACTCTGTCAGTGTGAGAACATAACTAATAAGCACTGACTTCAGGACTCAGAAGATTAAAGTCACTTCCTGATATCTGCCAAAATACTCTCCTAAGTTACCAATTCAGTAATAGCAAGTAATTTTTCTAACTTAATAGGCAGCACACCATCGTCCTCTCTGCATCGCTGCGAGAGTCCTGCTAAGAGAGTACATGTCTCTTGAAATATTTCCATATTTAAGACGCATTAGACCTTACTATAGCACACATCTTCTTTCTTCATGTGGAATGACAAGTAGCATCAGTGATGCTTGTCGGGGATATATTACCCAGCCATTTATACCAGCTGCAGTCTCTGACATCCCATAGTCATATGGAATAGTCAATGAACAGATACATTGCTCCCATCTACAGCAGTAACAGTTTTTTTCTAGAAAGGAGTAAAGCACTGTTTCTAGCTTTTACACTTCTTGTTTGAGCATAACTACCTGTGATCATCATACTCAATCCTGACCTTTTCTCAGTGAAACCTGCAATGTCATAGTGCTTTCCTAATATTAATGAATTTATGCTTTCCTTCTCACTGATCTTGTGACAATGTAAACTCTAATCACAGCTATAATCAGGAATTATGTGGAAAAGGAAATATTAACACCAGGAAATTACAAGCATGAGGTGCATCAGTGTATTTATTCAACAGAGCAAGGGAAACCATATCCTAACCTGTTTCTTACTCAGACTTAACCAACACTCTCACTTTACCTATATTAAGTTGAACTATTTCAGTGGAGCTTGAACTTCTCTGGAGTAAGATTTTATTTTAGAAGTAAGGTCTCTATGTTTTCTAAACATAGATCCATAGCCTGGTATGAGATACTATTATGACCAAAAACTTAAGTTTGTCTCAAGAAAGACAATACAAACCTTACTAGTTTAGGGGATAAAAATCACAGAGGTTGGAAATAAATGTCTTCCCCTGTTAGATTATTCCATAATGATTTACTGGAGGGTTTCCCACATGACCCTTGGGAAAACATTTTATTACTAGACATGTGCAGAGAAAGAATTTTTTCACAAAATTCTGAACACAAATGAGTCAGAATTAAATTTCTGACCTTCCTATGTTTCCACTTTAAAACAAATACAAAGCCTTTTGGGTCAAATTTCCAACTGTAAACACCATTTTACACAAAAAATGTATGTGAAAACATTCTGTACATAAATCTCTCAAAATGCACATGCAGTGCCTCACCAATGATGACGGTTACATCCCTTGTACCTTTTCCTACCACAACTGAGATGCCAGCCTTTGAAATTTTGTCCAAACAGCGCCTCACCTTAGATGCTCTGTTTGGACAGTGCACAGCACTCATTATTCCAAAACCTTGATGCCCTTTGGGAACTCTAATGTATGCAGCGCTATTAAAATGGAAATACTTCCTCGGAGTTCAGCTGATGTGCTTTTCAAAGCAACAAGTGCTTATGTTCATTACTGCTGAATGGCCAGAAGAGATGACTTGTTAACGACTGTCTATAATTCATGCTTAATATGCTAATCTTGATCATAAACATGAAGGCGGTAACACCATTGCTTACAAAGCACTGATGAAATGGTAGCTCAAACAATAATTAAGAAATAAGACTGTGAAGCAGCACAAGCCTGTAACTGTTTTCTCCCCCTCTCTTTTACTGGTTGTTATCTTTTACTTATTTCTCACTGGTTTACACTAGATACTAGAGACCAAATTTTCCAAGGTATGGACAGAGGAGCTGAAGGTGTGAGCCTTTAACAGGTCTTTAAAACCACATTAGTCAAACATTCATCAGGAAAGACTCCAAAATAGCCAATTTAGCCTTCGGGCTGGACCTGGTGACAGTGGGAGACACCTTCCATCCTCTGCTTCTAAAGCTAGCTGAGAAACACTCAATTGCCTAACCTGTCTGCTGCTCACCCTCTGGCATCACTTGAATGCAATACTTTTAAACAGTGTTCATAACCCAAATATAATCTGACTATAAAGTTGAGGAGCACTAACATTGTTTATGTGTGTATATACATATATACTAAAAGCCTCCTTCCAGTGCATCCTTGTGGGTCTGTATACATTCACACATACGCACACACAAAAAAAAGGATGCTTTAGAAGGGAGCTTTTATAAATCACTCTTCAGGAAGATAACAGTGATGAGCAAGACACCACTGTCACAGTAGCACTAATATTATTAATCTATGCTGCACCAAAGGATGAGCACTGCCGAACTGGAGAGTAACACAACACTGAACTGCTGCCCATATTTCTGAGCGCAGTAATGCTGCACGTCTGGTATCGCAGGTGTTCTCCTGCACTGATGTGATGCTGATTACCCTCATTTCACTCCTGCAGCCAGAAGGAAGACAAAGAGTGGAACCCACTTTCTCACGCACTCATTGGCTCTGCAAGGTCCATGTGCCTAGGCAGCAACGGCTAGAGAAGCAGGGAAGAAGGGACACTTGCCCTTCCCCAAAGTTCATTGGGATTCAGAAAACCCCATTCCTCATCAAAAAATATTAATAATGCCAGCATGATTTTTTGATATGATTATGAACCATCATTACGAATGGAAGATGCATAATCATACTGAGTGCTAACAACTTCAGCTCCCCATAACGCCAGTCGACAAGAGCGAGGCCCACAGGAAATCTGATGCAGGTGAGCTCCTTGGTACTACCATGGGTTTCTGCAATCATCCAGAGCAAGGACTCACAGCTCAGCACTGTCACTGCACATGGGTGCTGGCTGCAACCACAGAAACACAGATGCTAGCAAACGGACACAATATCGCATGTTAGCTTAGCTGTTCTGTGCAGAAAATGCTGCATTAGGCAGATACATTTCCCTTTCCCAACCCCCTGAATAATGCACGGGTAAGGGAGAGAAAAGAAAGGGCAAAAGAACTTCAACTTTACAATTTAAATATTGTACATCAAGTGTTTACTAAGATTCTTTGGATGGAGAATGTTTTCATAACAGTACATTACTGATGTACATAAATTCATGATACAAACAAACAAGACCTGAAATGATTTTGACAAGTTATCACAGCATAATGGTGGAGGAGGTGGGAACAGATCTATTGCTTCTCTATTTGAAATGCAAGGTGCACCTTCCGCAGTAAATATGTTACTATTAAAAATCTCCACATGCTCATTTTATCAACTCTGCAATTTTACATTAGCAAGTCAAGAAATATCAGGTGTTTGATTTTTCAAAAAGACCTTTGGTTGCTCAGCACTTCAAGGAGAGAAAAAAAAGAAAAGGAAAAAGGAGGCTGGAACAGAGGAAGTCTTTGTTAGCTCTGGGCTTCAATTCAGACATCTCTGGCTCATGGTTCAATCATGCTTTTTTGCATGAGCTAGGGGAGACAAAAGCACAAGCTCTTCATAAGCTTCAAGTATCTTCATTGAATTTGTATAATTTAAAGAATCTAAATTTCTGCAACCATGTAGTTCTTCATCTTGTTGAAAGAAGTAAAGCAAAAAGGAAAAAAAAAACATGAAAAAAAAAAAAAGCAGGCCAAGTTTCTTCATGAATTCCCTTTATCCTCCACAAATGCGTTTATTTTTTTGAGCAGAGAAACTCATGCGCTTCTTTCAGAGTTGCTTGCATGTCCTCATATTCTGCAAACTTGCAAGCATCCTCCAGCTTCAGCCACTGGAAAGCTTGGTGCTCCTCGGAGAGCTTGATTTCTGTGTTACAGTCCTTCACTTCTGCCAGCCAGTAAACAACGGTCTTTGGTTTGCCATGGGCAGGATAGTGCAGTTCTTTCTTGTACCCCTCTATGAGGGTGAGCTGACTGGCCTGAAGACCAGCCTCCTCCTGTGTTTCCCGGAAGGCTGTCTGCAGGTCATCCTCTCCTGGATCCACATGGCCTGTCAAGAAGGTGAAAACGTAAATTGCTGAGAAGGAAACTCAGATTTTGTTTCATTTACTTAACTAGGAAACACTTGAGACACAGCGATGAGAGTACACTGTAGCTGATACAGAATCAAATGGAAACTGGAGAAGTGAGATTGCTTTTCCAACTCTTATGTCTTGATGTGCTTTTGTCTTGTAGCTTTTAAGATCATTGTTTATCTCATCTTCTGAAACTCAGTGGCCTGTCAAGCACTAGACATCTTGTCTTCAAATCCTCCTCTTGTCTTCTAAAGTCTGTAATGTCCCATCTTGAATTGTACTGGGGACTGAGTGCCTTTCCTTTATTTCATTAGAGGGAAAACTGCTCATCTGCAAGGTTCTTAGTTATCTCTCAACCCTTCCCTCCCAAAGAAGCTTCAGACTCAGTTTTGCAAAACTCTTACTCTTGCCCGCAGCCCAGAAACAACAGGAGCAGGCAGCAGCAACAGTCAGGGATATTTTTATTTCTCTCCCATATTCCTCTCTGAAACATAGCAAGCTTACAAGCCAGTCCCTTCACCAGCTGTGCAGGTCTTCTAAGACACATCATTTATTTTACATTACTCAGAAAGAGAGGTGCCATTACAAACAACGGATAAATATAACACATCCCCAGCTGCTTGTACTTTTGTTGAGAAATGTCAGATTTGGTTTTCTCATGAAAGATCCAGACCAGAACATAAATAGAACAGCAAAGCAAGATCTCAAAAAAAGCAACACAGAAAGAGTTGGGAGGTTTCAAAAGATATATAAAAAAAAGGTTAAGCTTTGTTTTGCCCCTGGTTTCATTCTGTTTTCTATGTAGCTGGCTGCATATAGCCATAATTTCATCAGAGAGACAAATCTTTCCTCAGGGCTCAGGTTATCCAAAGCCACCCTTTTGTACTAGAACTGGGATATGTGGGAAGTGTATTTTGCTTTCCCAACAGGTCTTGCTCACTTCTTTCATATCAGAAGCTCAAACACCACTTACAACTTGGCATCATCTCAAATGTAAAATATGCTTCAATTTCAAGCAGCAACTGTGCAGAAAACAGCATTTGATGCCTCAAATATTTGACACCAAATACACTGAGACTTTAAGTATTTCCCCTCCCCCCCAAGTCTCCTTTTTGACAAAGTATGTATTTCCATAGCTGGGACTTACAGCTAACAGAAACAGAATCTACTTGGCCACGTACAGCTGGATTACTTTTACAGTACCCACAGCAAATGCTCACAGAACATCCATGAAGAGTAAATAACCACTGTGTTTTATGACAGTCATGATCTGTAGACACCAAATGTGCAATGAGTTGAGACAGCAATAACGCTGGAGGGCTGAGATCCAGTTTCAACTCAAAGAACACCCGTGTGACTTCCTGTCCTCCAGCACACCAAAAGACAATCACCTCACCCTGCTGTTGATAACATCAGGTCTAATCTCAGTAAGTTTCCAACTTGGTGTAGCACAGTGGAAAAAGGGCTGCCAGCAGTACCTCACAGCCTCAAGATCCTCCCAGCCATTTGCACCAATGCAGTTCCAATATGTTGAGGAAGAAATGAACCCTGCACGCGCTTCCCATCTGTCTCAGCTAACGCAAAGTCACAGTTCTGGAAGCAAGAGATGAGGCTGATAAAGCTCATGTGGGGAGATCCAAGCAAGTCAAATTTAATCCCATAAGTGTTGCAGCTGCTTAGGGAACTTTCAAAATACTAATGTACAGCTGCAGCTGTAAATTGCCTTTTGCATGGTCTGGACTACACTCTTACAACCTCTCATTCTGGCTCCTGCTACATTAAATCTATGTTTGCATCACATACAGGTTACTGCATCACACAACCTCAGGCTGCCTCTGAAGACCACTCATAAAACAGAGAATAAAATCATAGAATCACAGAATCATAGAATAGTTAGTGTTGGAAAGGACCTTAAGATCATCCAGTTTCAACCCCCCTGCCATAGGCAGGGACACCTCACACTAAACCATGTCACCCAAGGCTCTGTCCAACCCGGCCTTGCACACCACCAGGGATGGAGCATTCACAACTTCCCTGGGCAACCCATTCCAGTGCCTCACCACCCTTAAAGAATTTCTTCCTTATATCCAATCTAAACTTCCCCTGTTTCAGCTTGAACCCATTACCCCTTGTCCTGTCACTATAGTCCCTAATGAAGAGTCCCTCCCCAGCATCACTATAGCCTCCCTTCAGATACGTGAAGGCTGCATTCAAAGTAATGGCTCCCCTTCATTTACTGCACCCAGTCTGTACCAAGCTACTGTTGGTACAAGTATTGTCAAGACTGACATCAAACTGCACCTTTTGATCTATAAATCTTAAACAATATGTAAAAGGAAGTGAGCCTTCCCCTCTATAATCTGTTCTGGTGAGACCCCACCTGGAGTGATGGGACCCCCTCCACACAAAACACGCGTACCTACTGCGTTTGGTCCAGAGGAGACACACAAAACTGATTAGAAGGACGGAACAACTCTTTATAAGGACAGGCTGAGAAAGCTGTTCTTCAGTCTGGAGAAGCCTCTGGGGACACCTTCTGTCAGCCTTTCAGGCCTGACAGGGAGCTTCTAAAAATAATGGGTACAGGCTTTGGAATAGGACCTGTGCCAGCAGACAAGGGGCAAGGGACACTTACAATAGCTGACATTCAGTTGAGCTACAACAAGAACCCTGTTTACCATGACAATGCTGAAACACTCCAACAGGTTGCCCAGACAGCTGAGCTGTCCTGTCCAGGACTCTGGAAATATTCCAGGTCAGGCTGCTTGGGGCTTGAAGACAATCTCACCTACTGCAAGGAGGCCCTGCTCAGTGCTGGGCAGCTGGACCAGATGAACCTTTCAAGGCCACTCCCACTCCAAACCATTCCACAATTCTATGATTTTTTTGTTTTCCACTCCCTACTGAAATGCCTACATGTAACTTCAAACACTTGTCCAGAATTGCTGTGTTCCCAGTGAACATTTCCGTACAGGTCTCTCCTCTTACAATAATCAATCATGTCCTAGCACGTATTTTTTAGCTACAAACTGTACTCCCTTAGGCTTTTGGTCAAGGGGACGAAGGGGCAGGTTTGGAAAGTTTTGTTCTTTCCCTTAATAGGGCAGCATAGCTGATACTGTCACAAGGTTTTCTCCAATTTGTAAATTCCTGGTTACAGGCTGCGCCTGCACTATGCTTTAAGAGCACTGCGTTTTACAAAACAAGAAGTAGAAACTAGCAGAAAGACATCTCAGGGGATAAAAACTGGCATATAAGACCATCTACAAGGAACCTGAAATATTTCTGCGCCATGCATATCCTGGTACCTGCCGCGATGTATTACCAAACACTGGCTCTGCCACGTGTCTTTACAGACATGGTGTCCCTAAGGCAAGGCCTTGTTGTGTCCTTTGGGGCACCAATGATAAGTGAGGATGGCTTAGTTAAAGATGGCTGGTAACGTTAATTCACCTATAATTCCCTCTCGTCTCTGCTGTATAGGTATGTCCTCTTTACCAATGATCTCCTGAACACAAAGAAACTCCTGCATCTTCTAAGAAAGGTATTTTCAAGTAAATCGTCACTCATTTCAGTTTGCTCTTTAATACTGAGCTGCAAAGCATGACCCTTCTTTTACACACAGTTCAGACAACACACTGGTAATGGTGATATCTAGTGGAGGGTTAGTCCCCGAGGAAGAAGGCAGAAGTTTCCCTAGCTGCCTAATTTTAGTTACCTGCTCAATATCTGCCAGAAACATCAGATATCTGAGGAGCATTGTGGGTGACCCCCTCAACCCCAATCAGTCCTGCACAACAGTTTATACAATCACAACTTGCAAAGAATTTTGGCCACAGAACTCCCCACCGAGCTGCACAAATAGCACAATCAGACAAAATGCATTATGAGTGGCCACTTTCAACTGATAAGCTGCCCCTCAAAGCTGACCTTTGCAGCACTCAGCCAAAGTTCAGTCTAAAAGCTCACTCACTTGGACACAAACAACCTTAAACTGTGTTACCAGAACAAACATCACCTTTGGGTGGGGTCCAGTGATGAGTCCCATAGGATGTCTGAAGGAGGAGATATTCAATACCATCAGTGACCCTAGCAGATGGTGCTGACTGCAGCCTCCTGTAGATGATCAAGCCACAGGCTCTCACAGCCATGACCTGCTGTTAACCGCACTGTGGAAGAGCACAGAGGATCAAGCAGGAACAACACAGAACTTGGAACTCAAACAGACTCACTGTATTTAGCCAGCAAACAAAGCTCAGCATGCACTGAAAGTCATTCATCGCATCATAGTTACTACAAAATTAAGCTGCATCTTATTAACTGTATTTGCATTACAAAAATCTGAGTTCTCTCCTCTTTAGGAAGCAGTAACCAATATAAAAGCTTTTCTTCAAAATAAAGGTATCAGAAGCATGAAATGTGACCTACATGTAATTCCTCTGCTGCTGTTATATTACAAACCGCACTGCAGAAAGGAGAAGAAAAAAATGCTAAGGGAAAAGGAAAGTGACTAATTAGCACCCTGAAGCTTTTCCATTGCAAAAAAACTCAAAGCCCTGTGCAAAGATAATACCTCAACATCATTAGAAGTAACAGAGAAATAACTCCCCGAGGCAGATTCCCCGCAGCAGAGAACTCACAGGATGTCAGCGGCAGAGCGGAGGAAACAAGCGCAAAGGACGGCCCCCTGCTGTCTGGGCTTGGCATGAGGCTGTTACCCAGAATCGAAAGCTTCTTGGCATATGAGTTAAGCATTAATTTGATGTAAATAGAAAGGAACACACCTCTACAGTGATAAATACTGTGATTAATAAAAGACTCAGTCAGGTCAGCGGGTCCTATACAGAAAAAGGGAGAAAACAATTAGGAAATCCATGTCGCAGCGATTGCCACTTCCAGGCAAAGCTCTGCATTTTGACAGAACCGCACATTTCAATAAGTACTAAATTCACCCAACACTATTCTTCCCCGGCGTGCTTCGTGTCACCTCCAGTTTCCAAACCGCAGCAGAGTCCACTCCACCACCCAAGCCGCAGGGCGGTGCTCAGCTCTCTTGGTTAACCCCTCCTTTAACTAACTGCCTCAGTTAGCCCAATAGGATCGGACACCACAAAGACAACCCCCGCTCCTGTCACCCCCCCAGGGCAGAGCGGGGTTCATCCCCTGCGGCTGCTGCGGCGCCAGGAGGCCGCCCGAGCCATGAGAGCAGCACCACCTCCTGAGCGTGCCTGGAAGCGCCGCGCTCGGACGCGACAACCGAGGAGGACAAACCTCACGGCGGGCGCGGGGGACACCGACTCCCGATGCCGATACCCCCCCACCCCCCGGCTGCCGGGGCCCCGGGGCCCCGCT
>JANRGW010039024.1:0-13675 GCA_024733675.1 Psilopsiagon aymara
GGGGAAGGGGGGGAGCGAGTGGCCTGACTGGGCTTAAACAACGACAATTATTCATAGAGAATGTTTCCTTTTTTTCGTAATGAAACTGCTTTTGCAACGTGTGTCAATCCATCTTTGATCCTAGGTAGAAGGACCCATGGCTGTATCTGATAAGAGCAGAATCTGCTCGTGCTTTTGGGACTTAAGATATCCCTTTTGCAGCTACCAGCTCAGCAGTTAAGCTTATTACAATAATTCTGTTGTGCCATTCAGGTTGTTTCTCACCCTTCCCCCAGTCAGGCTGTTCAGCAAGCACCCTCCAAGCATGGAGTTGTGGGGAGCATGGGAGGATGCTTTGGCACGATTACTGCCCCCTCTTTTAACAACCAAAAAGCAGTGTGTAGAGCTGCAAGGAGGGAGGATCCTCATCCTGCTTCTTGCAAGTGTGCATGTTTGGATTTTCACCAAGGTGCATGCAATAAATCAGAATAAAACTTAATCCTAGTTATGTTTCCGCCCAGTCCATACGTGCCGCTTGTGCCGTGCTTACTCTGCGAGAGATCAGCATTCATGTTTACATCCAAAAGAGCAACCAGGATGTCAATTTTTAGTTTCAAGATCTGCTTTTCCCAGCAAATGTATGTGTAAGGCTGGAGTCAGGATAAGCATCCCCTGAGGGCAGAGCACGGCAGGGCAGGGGAAGGAGAGATGGCTGCAATTGTGCAGGGCTGCCTCTCCTCTCTTCCCGCTGACGAGATGATCCCATTTGAGCAATCAAGGGAAAATGGCAGTTTTTTAGCAAGCCCCAACACTTTGCAGATGAGTTTTAGAAGGGTGGGACAGATTCCTTCTCCTGACCCTGAGGTATGTCTAGTTTTGGGGCCTGTGGCTGGGGGGTGGTAGATGCAAAAAATATGCTTTTGTCAGATCCGAGGCAAATCTGCAGTATAAAGGTTTCTTTTGCTGAGAAGTGGAAAATGTTGTACTACCGATAGATCTAAGGACCTGGGTGCTGCTGGCACGTAATTTTTTCTCTTTTCTTGAATGGAGAGCTGAGAGCAATTCAACTCCAAAACCAAATCCTGTAAAGCAGAACTGATGAGTTAATACCATGTTGGGCTGTGCAACAGGAATGGTCAGGAACAGCCATTTTCAGATGGTTTTGTTTAATGTCGTGATTTATTTTAGGTTTTTTTTTTTTTTTTTTATTATTATTTTGTATGGTACCAGTGGTTTTTTTGGTGTTATATTGCTGTCCTGCCTTTTGAACAAGGCATCGTGGGGTCTTCTGTTCATATAGAGGAAGATCCTTTCTACTGAGTGACTCCTTGTTCCCAAGTGTAAAATTTCTCTGCAGCCCCAGAAGCACTTTTCCCTTCTGAGGAAGATGCAGTTCAAGTTTTCTCCTTCTTTTCCGTGATTTTTAAGAGAAAATGTGCTGCTTTTTCTGGCCAAATTTGCAGATACATTGTGGGAGCTCCATTTTTTTCTTTCCTGAAAATTTAGTGGTTTTGCACCTCTCATAAATAATTTGATTAACTGTTAAAATTGGAAAGGGCTGTTTGGCATTTATAAAACGAATGGAAAACTTGAGTAACACAGGAGATGACCTCTCAAAAAAAGTGATGCAAAAGGCAGTAATGTTTTCCTTGTTGGCAAACCTGTTTGGAAGAGATTTTTAAATCCCTTACCTGTGTGCAGATGCAATTTTCAGGCTGCTGATTTTTTTCAGGCTATTAGTATTTTTAACAGGAATAGACCAGAGCAGGGAATTCCTTCCTATCTCTCCAATGCAATACTTTGATTTCTTCAGGGAACTTGTCTTTCAAAAACACAGTTCGATAGCTAGGTCCAGTATCAAAGTTTACCACAGAAACTGCCAGAGGAGAAAGTATTTCAGCAAGAGCTAAATTCCTAAAACCCACAGTAAGACTCTTCAAAGTGTAAAAGCATTGAGGTTGCATAGTGAAAATGGAGAGATGATGAGGACTAACAGATGAGACATCGGGGAGAGTGAGTTTTTCATGCAGGCAAAACTAGGCTGGTCGTACTTCTGGCTTTGGTGCCTGAGGCTTTTCAAGTAATGTTGTTGGTGTCGAGAGGGTGGCACAGTGGTTCCTCCATCCCGAAGAGCTGCCTGTGCGTGTCAGCCCCACGACTGTGCCTTCCCCAGCCCCGCGCCTTCAGTCTGTGCAGTAGGAGGATCTTTTGTTTTGTGACTCCTCTTTGGAAGTGGTAAAAGGTAGGTCAGAATATGTATTTGAACTCAAAGTATGCATCCGTTAATTGCATTGGTAGCCGTTCTCAGCCGGCTGCGGAACAGCCGAGGCTTTGCCAGGTGCCTTTGTGGCTTTGCACGGGAGCCGCAAAGTGCATCTTTCTCCGTTGCTTTTGTGGTCCTCCCTCCCCAGGTTTGCTTATCCTACAGGGCCTTGCCCTGCCTTGAAGGCAGAAGCTTAGCAAACAAAGCGTTCTCAAAAGCAAACTCTGAAAGTGTATCTCTTTTGTAAGGGATTTCTAAATGAATACCGATTGTCGTTTCACTGAAGCCTAGGCGGTAACCGTTCTTACCATTTTTTTTTTAACTGTATAGGAGGGATTTTGCAGCAATGCACAGATGTTTTTTAATGCTCAGAAGAAGCAAGATTAAAAAGCAATTACCCTAGCCTGGGAGGGCCATGGTCCAGAAAATTCATTTTCCAAGTCGATGGCTTTTAGGCCAAGACAGAAGGTAGAAAACTTTGAAGTATGAGAAACAATTTTCTTCTGTCCTTTGTTGCTGTCAAACTTGAGTTACTTTATTTATGGACAGTTTGTGCCGCCCTCCAGTGACCCCTCAACTCCTCCCTGCTCCCTAGCAAGTCATCTGCTGCTTGTCAGTGTGTGTGTTCAGACCACTTAAAAAGCACTGTTACTGAGATTTAGATATCATTTGCATCAGATTAGGGATGTATTGATTTTTAACACAGGATAACTGTTGCCCATCAGGCCCTCTTATGCGCTGCTTTGTAGGTTAATTAAAGACCCGGGTATCACTTTGTAACTTTGGTTTTTACTTGCAGTAAATTAGTCAAGTGCAAATTCGTCTTGAATTCCTTTCCCCCCCCGTGTATATATACACAGGTGTCTTTTCTGGCCACTGCAACAAAAGAATGAAAGAACTGCTCTTTGCAGGAGAAAAAGTTTCTGCTGAATTTAGTGTGTATGGCAGATGACAGTAGAGCCTTGCTGGGAGTTTGAGGACAGTGGCTCCTCTGAACATGGCATATTGTCAGAGGAGTTGCTGCTGAACTTCTGTGTTTTACAGCCACGAGAGATTAAACTGCTTCCAGCACACAGATATCAGGGCCTCTACTTGCTTAGCTTTCAGAGACTTAAGAAACAGTCGCGGTTTGTGAAACATGGGAGCAGGCTGCACCTCAGCTGGGTCACCGAGCTCCTCTGCAAACCCAGCCATGGAATTCAATACTCCCATGGGGCAAGTATGCATTGAATTACTGTGCCATTACCTGTATCATGCTGCTCTGGTGAACAGAGCTGCCTTCCAGCTTCCTCCTTCTTCTCATTGATAACTGGCGCCAATAGAATTAGCAAAAGGGAACATGTAAGACGATGTTAGTGTAATAGCAGATGTGCTGTCTCACTTCAGCTGCTCATAATCCCTGACTTCAATTGAATACGAAAGGCTGGTGAGATGTGCTGGATAAGTTTAAAAAACCAGACCAAACCAAACCAAAACCAAAAAACCAAAAAGCCTCGCTGTGAAAGGGGAAGAAGGAACTGCAGCAGGGCTTCAGTCTGTCACGCTCTGCTTGCACTTCTGGGTGCACAAGGAGTTAGGAGTGATACAGCTGGGGCAATGACCCCAACTGACCAAAGGGGTATTCCATGCATTATGGTGTCATGCTTAGCATATAAAGCTGGAGGAAGAAGAAGTGTGTGTGTGGGAAGTTTGTAGTGATGGCATTTGTCTTCCCAAGTAACAGTTACACACGATGGAGCCCTGCTGTCCTGGGGATGGCTAAACGACTGCCTGCCCATGGGAAAGAGTGAATGCATTCCTTGCATGTACTTTTCTTGCATATATGCTTTTTGCTTTCCCTATTAAACTGTCTTAAACTCAACCCACAAGTTTTCTTACTTTTACTTTTCTGATTCTCTCCCCCATCTCAATGTAGGGAGAGTGGGTGAGTGGTTGTGCAGGGCTTAGCTGGCAGCTGGGGTTAAACTGTGACACCCTACTAAGCAAGAGACAAAAAGCAGCATTTGACCTAGCTCCTGAGTATGGTGACAGGCTCTTTGTGAGTGGCTTGTGACTATGGGGAAACCACGCGTGAAGGTGACATCAGTGTGACAGTGTAAATCTTGCTGCCGTGACTCAAGAAATGCTGTGAGTTGAAGATGTAGCTGATGTAACTAAATGTGAAATAGAAAGTTTGGCATTTTCAAGTTTGTTTTCAACTACTGTGCCTGTGTCCATCCTTTCCCTCCTGCATGAGATGTTATAACCTAAAAATTAAATGTGTTGTGTGGGGTGAATGGGGAACAAGATGGTATGGCAGATTTCAGCTTTCATTGCACCAGTGTTTGCTCTGTGTGAGAGGTTTTCTTCTGGTCAGTGAAGTCCATCTAGATCAGAGAAGTTCAGACCATTCATTGTGCAACTGAGACTGAGCTAATGCTCAACTGCTCTCTGACCTGTAATTAATGGAAATCCCAAATAGAAAGGGGAGATTAAAGAAGGCAAAAGGTTGTTATAATTTCTCTGAGGTGGGCATAACCTTTGTAGATCTCTGAAAGAGAATGAATTTGTTTTCTATGTCACTATCCTTACACACTGACTGGGAGAGGTCTCTTGGTGAGAGGGTGACAAGCTGTTACGCCATTGATTTAAAACACTGATAGCTCACTGGCAATATTCGGTTTGTCTGTGGTAGACACGACTTAATTGAACTAACCAGGATAGCTGTGTCTTCTTCCAAATGTTAAGAGAAGAATTGGAGTGGACAGGGAGGCTGAAGGTCACTTTTACGTTCCATGACATGTAAATTCAATGATACAAGGTAGCTTTGCCTGTTGCTCTTTGTACTGCTGGTAAAATCTCTGTGGCTTTTAGTTTGACACACTTGACACTTGCTACAGCTTAGGTGCTATTTGCACGCCTACTTCCATGTGTTTCAGAATTAGACTTTCTCCCCCAGTGGGTTTGTAAGCATGTGTCTGTGGAGAAAGAAAAAGAGATCTCATTTTTAAAGACTGCAGCTGTCTTGTAAATCCTGGAGGTGCTGTGTGATCCTTTTTGTAGATGAGGAATCTGCCTTTCTGCCTCTTGTGCTTTCAGAGGTGAAGTATAGTTTTTCTTTTCTTCCCCCCCTCCTTTTTTTTTCTTTTCCTTTTTCTATCTTTTTTTCCTTTCCCCCTTTTTTGTTCTTTTCTCTCCCTGTCCCCCTCCCCCTAACTAGGACTTGAAAATCATCTGTGACTTGCTGCTTTTGGTGTTCCTACTTCAGGAAGTACAGCCGATGGTTTTGTATGTTGCATTTCAGCAAACCAGCTAATTTTGGTGCTTAATTTGCCTGGTGTCAGCTACTTCTCTCTCTAGTGTAAGAAAAAAAACTGGAAAATGAAGTCTTTCTGGTTTTACTGTCATGTGGTTGTTGTGATGTGCTTATTATCTTGCTACTTGTTCAGTCCTAAGCAATAATAATGCAATTTTTTTTGCTTTTTGGAGCAAGGCTGAAATGATCTGTGTTCGCACATGAAAGCCATGATAATTTCTGCATGCTAGGGCCAGGGGTCTGGTCAGGAACCTGTAACAAACTTGCTAGCTCTTACTTGAGACTCATCTAATATATTTGTTATGCAAGACTAGTCTCAAAAACAGTCTTGTAGGGCTGAAATTAACCTCATAGAGGGTAAGCACCAAGTTAACCAAGGTTTATTCCAACTTACTTTCTTTGGGTTTTTTTTGGTGTATTGAATTGTCTGGGTTTCACTGCTCACAGTTCCTGTTTGTGTGAGGTCTGATCACACCAGTTTAATTGCAGCTTTAAGGCAATGTGATTAAGACCTGTGTGAAGGTCCACTCTTTTTGTAGCACCTTACAAGAAGATGGCTTATCAAACTGTAGGGCATATTTTTCTGCACATACATTTATTAGTAACTTGCTGTTTTGTTATGCCAGCTTAGAATCTTCTGGTGTTTTTAAACATAAAAATATAAGGTATGTAGTGTTACTTTGCTGTAAACCTTCATACAGTGAATTAAACAGAGCAGAAAAACATTTCCTTACCTGTGGGTCACTGTTTTAAAAGCCTTTTTTTTTTTTCTCTTTTCCCCTGGTTATATTTGGTTAATTCTACATTTGTAATGTAGCTTAAGTTAAGTCCATTGGTTAATTGGGCAGTTTATGGAAGTGAGAAACTGGTGCAGAACCAGCTTGTGGTTGGGAATTCCCTGGCAAGGTCAGACAACAAAACCACAACCCAAGAAAAGTGTGCACCTGAGCTCTGGGATGGCAAACTTTCAAAGCTAAATAAGACAGTATAGAAAAATGCACTGAGCAATAACTATTACAGAACCGGTACAGTGGCGTTGGTGATAACTGTCCCGTGATCCCTCTTTCCCTTTGCCTACTCCCAGGTTAGGTGTTCTGGCCTTAGCAAGAAGGTATACCACATCTGATCGAGCTTTTGCTGCTCTGCTAAAACAGGGATCAGGAATCAAATAGGTTGAGAGCATGTCTACAGCATGTCTTTAAATGAGAAGAGCTTTGAGCAAAAAGGAGATGCTTCTTTCCTTCTTTTGAATGATAACATTCCTAATATGCCCGTCTTCCAGTTCCGTGCCCCTGGGGTAAGTGGATTGTGATTGTTTTAAAATCTTCTCTACTGACTCATGCTTTTGTCTCTGGTGACCAATGTAATTAATTGCTCTTGTCTCAAATAACAGCCTAACTAATGTGCTTTGGGCAGTTTTGTTTTTAAGGTGGGCATGACTATTGTAAGACTTAAGTGTAAGAGATCTGGTGGCCAGCTGGATTGCAGTACTGCAAGTTAAATTGCTGACCAGGCTTCTGGGGAAACTCCTTTTACTTTTATAGTGGTTTTCCATAGTCTGCTTACTCGGGAAGACCCCATAAGTTTTATATTACTCTGCTGTGACATCAGGTTTTTCGTGCTGATGCAGTGGGCTGCTCTGAGCACAGCGTGAGGTGGCACCCCTGCTTTGTCCTCTGCTTGTTCTCACCCATGTTATAGCGACCCTCCTTAGTATCTGTTAAGAGCATTCTACTCTGCTTTTTGTTTGTGCTTTTGCTTTAGCAAAATAAGTCTTTTATAGCTGTAAAGCCTTAAGGAAGAAAGTTTCTGGCAGTAACTGCAGGAGTTGTGGTTCTTTACTGTGGTAATGTTGAAACCTATGTTTTCCTTTAATGTTTCTTGGAGCCAGAGGTTTTTTTTTGTTTTTTTTTTTTTGGGGGGGGGGGGGAAGGCATTTCCCCTTCTGTATAACCACTTGAAGGCAACCTTTACCCTCAGAGTGGAATGCTGCAGTGTGAACAAGGACCTCCCTGCATAGTTGAGAGCCAGGGTTGGGACGTCGTGGGCAACATGTCATGTCTAAATGTTAATTTTGATGAGAATATCACACTCCAAGCCATTTATAGTATGAAAAATTACTGGCATCTGTAACCAGATTAATTTTTAGTTATAGAACAGTTCACAGTAGTTTTTCTTACCAAAATTGCCACTGAATGTTGCTGTGTAGTAAGTTGGAGCAACAAGAAGTGTATTTGCGGAGTGCTGCCTTAATGCCAGCCCTATCAGGTTCCACTGCAGAAAAATAGACCACTAGTGATGGCAGAAAGGCATTGGAAAGTGAATCTGGTAGGTATGATTTAGCACTGACACTAGCAGATGTGTATTGTCCCACTGTTAACCAGTGGCATTGTCATTTGTCATTCAGGCTGTGCCACGGTCAGCTCTGTCACCTGTTGGGGTAGTTGCTGCTCTGGCCTTTTATTCTGTAGGCTGTTTAAATACTAAAGAAAAGAAGAGGTATGTTGTTGACATTTGTTGAATGTTGCTAGCAGCATTAGAGGACAAAGTGATCATCTTTTTGGGATATGTAGATACTTATGCTTTACCAGGGATGATTTATGTTCATGAAAGAATGTAAATATCAATTGTTCTGCCACTTGAAAATATTAGTATGATATCTTAGGAATCATGAAGGAGCCTATTGAGATGAAGTCTATTTTTGTATCATTTTTCTTTCACAGAAAAGGCACTTTTCTAGTGTTTGTTATTTTATAGTAAAGGTTTTCTAAAACATGTCCTGTATGTTATTATAGAGAAGTGTCTTCAATCTGTGGTTTGCAACCTGACATCTGTTTAGGAGAAAGAGCTAAGGGAGAAAATCCTTGTGGCAACTTAGAAGTTAGGTGATAGTAGTGTAAATGTACCTGCTTGAATCTGTAAATAGCCTGGAAGCCAGAAACAAGGATTTCTTTCCATTGTGTCTGTGTGGGAAATGGTATGCTGCAGTAACTGGAATCCCAAGGAGTCGGAAGTGGCATGTAGTCCCCTCTCTGCACAGCAATGGATGTGTTTGGACTCATTGCCAAATAATATTATGGGCACAGAGTTTAACAGGGATTAAGTGAGTTGGTGTGTGAGGTTGGGGAAGCTGAAGAAGTATTCGGATGAGAGATTTCTCAAGCATTCATCCCCTTAAGCCTCAATACAGTTTTAAGGAACTGGTGCTGAATGTAGTCAAAGCCTCAGACAGAGGCTTGTCAGAAGCCAGGCATGCTGTTCAGCTGCTCTTACATGTTCATTCAACTTACAGAGCAGAGCAGCTTTGATTTTTTTGTTGCATGGGGATAACATTAACATAAAAACCCTGAAGCTCTGGGTGACTGAATTTGTGGGTTGTAATAGTGGAGGCAAATGCCAAGCTTTTAGTTGTGTGATGACAACACTGAAAGGAATCTCTGTGAAAGGTGGTCACTGATCTTGGATATTCTGGTTTCAGCCCAGAGGCGTTATGGGAATGATACCTTCTGTTTTTTCATTTCACAGCCTTTCTTTGATTGAGTTTTCCTGGGCAGTAAGGTGAATTGGAAAAGAGGTTAAAATAGTATGGGATAGTTTCTCACGTGGGCATATATGGCAGTTTGTTGTTCCAAGAGCAGTGTAATTATTTTGTAAATTGTTTAGAAGAGACCCGCACACCAAAGTACTAAATGATATTTTAAAATCTTAAAAAGGTTTAAAGAAACATCCTTTGTAAATGTCATTGTTGCTAACAGCACATTTTTATGTACTCAAAATATCTTTAGCTGCTGAGGTAACGTAGGGTGAGCTGCTTGGGCACATTTTGAGTTCTATTTGCCAGATGAGTGGAGAATGTGTTTAGGTTTCTTTGTTTGTTTAGTTTGTTTGGCTGTTTTCTGTGTGGTGGTTTGTTGGCTTGTGTTTTTTCTTCAGTAAAGGTTTTAATATGCTTCATGAAGCAGGTTGGTTTTAGCTTGCTTGAAAAGCTTAAGAAATGGATGCAAAACTTGTCAGCATGTTTCCAGCTGTCCTACTAAGTATCTCCTGACCTCCTTGCCCAGGAGAACCATTGATGTCCACTAATGCTTCTGGAGTTTGATGCACTCCATGCAATGCACCAGCTTCTGGAATTTGGTGCACTCCATGCGATGCGCTACATGTCCTTGGAGGAGCTGCAAGACCAGAGTAAGCTACAGTTTGCCTTTGATGCAGGGCATAGAGGAGACATTCAGTCACGAGTTTAAGAAGTAAATTTGAACTAATGCTCTTAACCCTGCTGGAGCTGAAAAAACCACATAACAGATATGTTTTTGTGCTCTGCTTATTTGCCTTAATTTCTACAGGCTGCACAGTCCGTAAATGACCATTCTGCCCGTCCTTCCTTTGAGATCTGCATGCATGCATACGTCTTAGTTTTCCCATTCTTCCCAGGCTATCATCACCACTACTCTGCAGGAACCATATTCCAACTAGTGAAGTCTCATATGGTAACTGTTCACATGTTAGAGGCTGAAAAAGAAAAATACAATGTCTCAATTCTCTGGTCAATGAAGGGTGCATCTCCTTTTACCAAAAAAGTTATTTGGATTCTTCTTTTTGAAATAGCTTTGTATCAGCTATTACTTTTTAAAAATGCTTGGAAAGGTAGAATATGTCTAACAAGGGCCTCTTATTTCAAAGCGCTTGCAAGATGGGAAAAGCTAAGTTTAAACTGCTGTGGTTTGTTTCCGAGGCAGTAGATAACTTGACAAGGAAGGCTTTTGTGTGTGAAGTCATGTGTTTCAATATAGTGTGTATTCTGACACATGATGTTGCTTGCAGGTCCAGGTGAACCATTTCTGTCTCTATCCCCTTAGCACAAGCATGTATACTGTGCTTATCATGGAGTCCTCTGCTTTCGTCCCATTCTCCTCCAGCTCCTGTAAAGCCAAAATAGCTACCAGTCAATGGAAAATGATCTGTGAGATGGCAAACACCAGCTTGATCAGTAAAAATAAGCAGTATAGTAAGCAATTTGAAGTAGTTCCTATTGGTGGCAGAAGACAGGAAACTTTGCTCGTGTTACTGTCTGTTGCAAGACTGGCAGTGAGTTCTGTATCCTGGTTTGTACCCTGCATTCCTTATCAATGACATGTTTGCATAATGAGCTCACAAGGTATGGTACCAAAGGTCACCAGCTGAAGGGAAGGCTTGTCATTTTCTAGTTGCTTTTCGGGAAGAGGCATGTGACCTTTTATGAGTAGGTTTGCTGATTACAAGTTGACGCAGTCCTTGGTGGATTTGCCAGTAAGCAAGGAACATGTGTTTCAGAAGCAAATATTGTGGCAGACAGCATTGCATTCAGAGAAATGTTATAACAGTATGCCTTGAGATTATGATCAAAGCTGAGGCTTTTGAGAAAGTCCTTATAATAGATACATATGTGTACGTGCACTAAATCGACTGCTGTATGTAATAGTGGAAACTTCCTTCCAAATAATGGTTCAGAAAGTATTATCTGTCTAAATAACCAGACCAAGGGTTTTTATAACCAAGGGAAATTATCTAGATAGGTGTAACTGCTGGTATTCTGAAAATGACCTAACTATGAGTTAGTTGCAGTGTGTTTCATTTTGTTAATGTTTTCTAACCTAGTAATAGCTTGTTTAGTTTAGAGTTAACTCATTTCAGCTATTTATCTTCACATTATTTTCTGGTGAATATTGGAAATTTTTAGCATCTCATCCTGCAGGGACAGTTGAAAATGTTGGTATCTACCAAGTTACTTCACAGTGTCTTAGCGTTCATCTATTGTAAAGATTCCAAGTGCCTCTGGGCAGCTGGCAACCTAAGCGGTAAAGGGACTCAGTAACGTTGGGGTCAGATTTGTGGAGAGGAGTGTGTCCTGTAAGGTGTTTTTTGGAAGGCTGAACTTCAAGGTGGGGAGGAGGTCTGAGGAGAGGAATTACTATTCTAGAAACAGGGGAAAAGGCAGTTTCCTTTTAAAGGGATTGCTGTTTGTTCTGTAGTCATGTGTTAGACCTCCAGTGACATGACCTAAAAATAGATTGAGGCAACAGGCAAAGGGGGGGTTAGATCTGGCTGTTTCTTACTGGAAGTGGCTTTCCTTCTTTGTTGTATCTCCTGTCGCTCCTGTAGTTATTTAGTAAGAGAACTCAAAAAGTTGTCACCTTAACTGGTGCTCATGTAGTGTAGTTTCCCCCTCCCCCCTTCTAGAAATTATGCTTCACCCTATTTGCACCATAAAATGAAAATCAAAGCTGGTGTTGTACAGTCTAGTGCAGAAAGTACACAGGTGTCTTAAATGTGAGACTGAGCACAGTTATGTACTTCTGTGCTAAAAGTGCAAATTTTAATAGTGAAGAAGGCGTGCTTGCTGCAAACAGTTTTGTTCATTTGTCACTGAAGTCTTCTGAGCTTCCTCCCCTCTGTTTTGTTCACAGAGCCTTGTTCAGTCAATGACATGTTGGAAGAACTCACAAAGGTAATCCCATGAATAAATCTTGCTAATTTACATAATTATGTTGCTGTCAGTGGCGATAACAGTTTTCTCAGGTCTTTGGGACACTTGGAATTAGTTTGCAGCACTCTAGCCGTTTGGCTACCATCTTTCCATACAAGGAATGGGCTGCCTCCTTTAGTGCTTCACCAAGCACTGACTAAAAATGCGGTATGTCTGGCAGGGGGGAATTATCTCTAAATCTTCCTCAAATAGAAATGGAATCTAAAAATATTATGCCTTTTTACAATTAAAGACAAATGTAAAATGGAAGTTACTCTAAAATACAATAGGAAAAGTTGGGGTGGAGAGGGAAGTATTTGGGTAATGATTCCCTACTGCAGCTCAACATAAAACAAACTAGGGTCGTTCTTTTCTTAAATTCCCTTTCACTGGGAGTGAGCTCTGCCTTATTGCTTCATGATTTTATTGTCTCTGCAGGAAGTGTGCACAGGCAAACAACTGTAGATTAGGAGCAATTTGCAAAGTAGCTCATGATTAGCATGCCTTTGGAGAGATCTTATGTGTGAGAACTGCATCAAAAATTTTACTGGCTTCCTGTGTTCAAAGAATTAACTGTGAGGAGGATTAAAATGACATCTTAGACATTGGCTAAACATTCTCTCAAAATCCCTTACATTGTCTTTTAATCAATTAATTTAACTTCTGTAATCCACAAGCATGCTGGGTTGGCCAACTGGTGCAAGTGGTCTATTTAAGCTGAATTTCTGCAGTGTATTTTAAGAAGTACTTTGGTGTGTCTGGCAAATGAGAAGCAAACATGCCAGTGAAATGTGGAAATGTGCCTGCCTTCCTGTGCTAGGGTGTAAAATGAAAATGCTGCTGTAGTCATTGAGGTGCCACTTTTGGTAGCTGGTTAACCCAGGCTTTGCAGATATTCATGATCCTTGCTGCTTATGTTGGATAAGAAAGTAAGACAGCAGCCTACACTTGCTCATTTTGCAACAGTGCCACTTGTATATATGTGTTAACTGGAAAGGAAAATAAGTAGAGGAGAATCCTCAACAGCTTCATGTCTGTGCTTTGCAGGCACAGCTGATGGACAGACAAGACATTTTTACTTCTGTAAAGTCTCGGAAAGTTGCCCTTAGATGTGGATATTCTCCTAAATCATGCAGGTGGTTGGTTAACTTATAATTCTGCAGGGATGACAAGGATGTTAGCATTCACCTGAAAAACATTTAAATATTAATAAAAGGAATGCTCCTTCTGGAAATCCTGCAGGTTTCTGCAAGCTGTTGTTTATTTAAACGCATTCACCAGAGATGCAGCTTCTACTCTAAGCCTGCCCTAAGCTTGGGGCTTTGCTGGTTACTGTTTATTAGATGACGTGTTATAAAATGGTTCATATATTCCGAGTTAGCTAGCAATGCAGTGGAGGGTGTTCGGGTGCTATTGACAATGACTGGTAGTTTTTAGCCATCTTGTGATGCAGAGAACATGGCAGATGTTAGTGGCATCAAAACCATCAGAATTGCTTCTCAGCTGGTGCTTCTGCATTAAAGAAACTCTGCAGATACTAGAGCAAGTGGTGTCACAGACATAGAATCATAGAATAGTTAGGGTTGGAAAGGACCTTAGGATCATCTAGTTCCAACCCCCCTGCCATGGGCAGGGA
>JANRGW010039027.1:0-10505 GCA_024733675.1 Psilopsiagon aymara
ATGGAGCTGAGGAGCAATTCCTGCCCAAAGGGTGCTCAGCACTGGAACTGCCCAGGGCAGAGCTGCAGTCACCGTCCTTGCAGTGCTCACACACCGTGGAGACGAGGCCTCAGTGCCATGGGTCAGTGGTGGCCGTGGCAGTGCTGGGGTAAGGGCTGGATTGGATGAGCTTGAAGATCCGTTCCAATCCCATTGGTTCTGTGATTCTGGTTGGAGAGTTTATTTCCTGGAGTCTGGCATGGCATAGCATAGCATGAAGTGGCATGACATGGCCTGGCATGTCATGACATGGCCTGGTGCAGTGGCAGTGCCATGGCACAGAGCGGTGCCATGTGCCGGGCCGGGACACAACGGGACCGGCCCTTGAGGCGCCGGGCAGCATCTCCGGCGGAGCGCCTCCCGCCCCGCGCACCATGATTGGTGGAAACCCGGTCCCATGGACGTGGCAGCAGCCAATGAGCTTCCCCTGTCCGGGCCCCGCCCATGCCCTTGCTCCGCCTACTCTGTTGTCACCCCTCCCTGCCCGCCGCTAGCCAATCACAACTCTGTTAGCCCGCCGACCCCGCCCGGAGCCGGCGGTTTCGCGCTCTCCATTGGTCAGTTTGCAAAAGGCTTTCTCCAATAAGAACCGCGCGGCGGTTGGCGCTGCTGAGGTGGAGTTGTGGAGCGGCGGTGCGTTGGGGGTGAGGTGTTGCGGGGAGCGGGGGAGCTTTGGGGCGAGGGCCGCGGGGCGCTGTGCGGTCAGCGCCGGTGTGGGGCGTTGGCCGCAGGGCGCTGTGCGGTACGGGCCGGGGATCACCTCCCTGGGTCCGGGCCGAGAGTGGTTCGGGCCATTGCTGCTGACGCTGCGCTGGGGGTGTCCCGAAGAAGTTCCCGTGGGGTGCAGGGGGGCGGGGGGCCCTGGGCCGCTCTGTGGAAGCCTTGAGGGGGCTGCGGCTTCCCCGGAGCTCGGGGTGCGCGCTGTCAGCTCTGTCCGTCAGATGAGCGTTGCGCAGCCCCAGGGACAGCGGCGCGGCCCTGGGGATGGGGCAGTGCCGGACCTCGGCCGGGCCGGGCTGTCGTGCCCTAAGGTACTGCAGCCAAACCGGAGGTGTCGGAGGTATCCCCTGTCATCCCCCCTCCCGACGCTCTTGCTTCCCACCAGCCTGTGCTAGCAGGGGGTTGGCCACAGCAGGTCCAGGCTTATGGGATGTGCAGCTGAAGCAGGGTCCTCTCACATTCCTTGTGAAAGTTGCCCAAGCCCCGCACAACTGCGGTTTCGAGCAGCATCACGCTGCAAGTGCTGCAGAGCTCTGGTCTTTATGTACTAATGAGGCTTTGGGCAGCACTGGGTGCTGGGAGCAGCATTGCCAGGCTCAGGTGGGGAGCGGTACAGCAATGCTGTGAGTGTAAACCACATTCATTCTGATCCAGCACTGAGGTTCTCATCATCATCTCTTTGCAGAAGAACAGAGGAGACAGGTCCCGGATGATGTTGCAGCAAGAGGGAAGCCAAAATGCCCAAGTGCAAAGTAAACCAGGAGGATGCTGGGCTTGGATGAGGTATTCTGTAAAGGTCCTTTCCAACACAAATTGCTTTGTGATTCTGAGGTGTAGATGGGTTTTCCTGCCTTTCTAGGCTTTGCCTTCTCCCTGCAGTGATTCACTGGTGTACAAAGAATGCCTCCTGCCTGTGCCTCACTGCCAGAGCAGTTCCTGGGAAGGCCCCATGGCATCCAGCAGCGCTCTGCAGGGTTACTGGCAGCAGAGGCAAAGGGGTGGTTTGAGTGATGATGAATGTTGGCGTTTCCTGCTGGTTGATATTGTCCTTTCTGGGTATTTTCTGAGTCTCTGTGAAACTTTCTCATCCCAGTGCTTGGGTCTGGCAGCATCAGCCTTTGTGCCAACAGCTCAGCTTCGTAACTAGGTCTTGAATAAAGGGCGACTCACGTCTCACTGCTGCTTTTTAATGGCCATTTCATTTGGAAGGGGCATTTTCAGTGCATTTAGAAAGTCCCCAACCAGGGAGTTACCTGGCTCTGCCCTGCTCTGTTCTTCTGGAACCAGCCTGTGTGAGAGCAGCGAGGCACCTTCCTGCTGAGCTTGGCAAACCTGAGCACTTGGGGTACTCCCTGTTGCAGCAAGTATTCCTCATGACCTTGGTAGTGCAGGGGAAGCTGTAAACCTTCTCAGTGGGGGAGAGGTAAAGGGAAGTAGGATCTGAGAGCAGAAAGAGCAAAACAGTCCCTGGTACCCGGGCTCTGGAGAACACCACTAATATAATGGAAATGAGCAGAAAAGATTCATGATTTTTCTTCCTGGCTGAGTACCCCACTTGCATAGAGGACAATCATCTAACTCTCTGGGCTCTTTCATTACAGGAAAAAGGCTGCACAAGCATTAGTCTTTCGTAATGGCTGCAGGCCCCGGCGCAAGGGGTGGGAGAAGCACCTCACTGCCTGATTTCAGGGAGGAGGAGAAGGGCAGATGAGGGAAGCTGCCAGCCAGCGCTGCTCTCCCACCTCCCTGCTCTGCTCCCAGTGCCTGGGCAGCTCTGGGGCTGCAGCTCACTGTGACACACTAAACTCTGGGGTGCTGCTATGACCTGCAGTGTGGCAGCAGCAGTGGGAGCCTCCAAACCTGCAGGAGCTGTTGTGCTTGCTTGCATTGTCAGTGAAAGCCAGAAATTTTGTGGCAGCCTCGGATATCAGTCATAGAATCCTAGAATAGTTTGGGTTGGAAGGGACCTTCAGAAGTCATCTAGTCCAACCTCTGCAAGGAGCAGGTGTTTCATCTAGATCAGGTTGCCCAGAGCCACATACGGGATGGGGCATCCACCATCTCTCTGGGCACCCTGTGCCAGTGTTTTACCACCCTATTGTACAGAATTTCTTTCTCACATCCAGTCTGAATCCTCCTTCTTTTAGTTGAAACCCATCACCCCTCGTCTGGTCGCAACAGGCCCTGCTGAAAAGTCTCTTCCTGTCTTTCTTATAAGCGCTCTTTTAAGAACTGAGAGGCTGCATTAACACCACCCTGGAGTCTTCTCCAGAGTGAACAACCCCAACTCCCAGCCTTTCCTCACAGGGGAGAGATGCTTCATCCATCTGGTCATTTTTGTGGCCCTTGTCTGGACTCTCTCCAGCAGGTCCATATCTTCTGTACTGAGGCCTCCAGGGGTGGATGCAGGAGTGGTTTGTGCTGCTTTTTGAGTACAATATGGTATTTCTTTGATAGCTCTTTGGTTTCCAAAAGCTGCTTCTAGCTCCTGTGACTGAAACATCAGCTGGTTTATGCAATAGCTGTTAAATGTCTGATGTTTGTTTGACTTCCTACAGACCCTTTTTAAAGGACCAGACAGATCACCTGAATCCTCCCTTGGGCCTAGTTCCTAATTTGCACCATGTAAGTAGAAAATCTTTTTGAGTCTAGCTTTGTGTTTTGTGCTTGAAGGGAGCCTGGGCCAAACAGGGTCCCCAAATGAGGGTTGTGAGTTCCTGACCCCAAACAGGGTCTGCAGCTTGTGGAGGCCTTTCTTTCAGTTAAGGGGCATTCCAGCAATCCAGCCTTTGAAGTAACAGAATGAATAAACAGGACATGCAGGCCCAAGGCAACAAGATAAGAGCTGAGACATGGCAGGCTGGGAAAAGAAGGGGGTGTCACCTAAATACCACCTGCAGGAGATGTTGGACTTAAGGAATTGGTGGGAACATTTGCTGTTACTTGTAAAACAAAGAAGGCTTGTTGTTAAGGGGTGTCTTATTGTGGAAGCCAATCAAATGCTAACTAGTCTGTGCTGTTTGAGTAGATAGGTCTGTCTCTCTCTGTAATAAAAGGTTCCACGTTTGATCACATTGATTGTTGTCACGTTGTTCCTGGATCTCCCGCAGCAGCCTGTTGTGTTCCTGTTCTGTTGACAAGCGTTTTTTTGTCACTCCTGCTGGCAGGGCTGACCTGAGGTTCACTTATTGTCTCCAGGTTGACAGGAGCAAGAAGGATATTCTTGGAAGCAAGGGGAAGGGTAATGATGAGGTTGGTGCCAAACCCAAGTGTCGTGCTGGCCATGCTGCTCAGAAGTCTTCAAGCACATCCCAGAGAGCAGCGGTGATGCATCGAGGGCAGCTGAGGAAGAGTGCAAAGCTTCCTGTGAGCCACCCTGCAGAGAACAGAGCAAGGTACCCAACTGCAAACTGTGGTCACCTAAATCCAGGAAGGACCAAGAAGCTTGCGCAGGTGACCAACCCTACTGCAGCACCTCAGGCTGGAAGTGACCACCCCTCTCCTGGGACAACTTGCTCTCCAAATGAGGGTCTGGAGGACAGGCTGGTGTGCAACAGAGAAAATGAGTGTGCACCAGCCTCCACACGCATCTTGGCTCACAGGCGAAGCTCAGCCACAAAGCCAAGAACAGTCATGGGCCCAAAGGACACAATTAGTAAGTGCCAGGTTAAGGAAGAGCCATTTGAAGATAAATGCAGGAAAACCCTGCTAGGCTCAAAGAGCACGTGTCAAAGCTCAAGTATCAAAACTTGGCCATTGCAGTCCTGTTGGCCACCCACTGCATCTACTCATTTGCCACCTAAAAACCCAGGGGCAAACCAGGCAAAACCTAACACAGGAAGGCAGCCCACAGGGAAGCCACTCTGCACGCTCCCAGTGGGAGGTCTTGAGCACCAGCATAAATCCCCTCAAATGAAAAGATCTCCCACAAAGTCTCTGGCCTCTGGCAGGCCCCAGGACTCCACAAACCTGAACACCAGCCTGAAGCCAGGGGGCACTGTGCCATGGCCATGGTCCCTGGCTAAAGGGGAGGTGGATAGGAGGGGCATGGAGGCAGTGCCTCCTAGGTGTGCAGCAGCATCCCAAGTGACAGTCCCCCCAAACCAGCCTTTCAGCACAAATGGCTCCAAAACTCAAGCTACTGAAGGCAATTTTAGGAGGAGAGAGGGGCTTAAACCAGAGCTGCCGAAGCCAAGTGCCGTACGGGTGAGGCGTGTTCCCAAGAACCTGCCAGCAGCAGATCGCAGGTAAGTAGCAGCTTCAGCCAACTTTGTCCTTTCTTTAAACTCTGCTGTCCCCTGGCAGTGTTTGACTGGGTGAACCTGGCCCAATCTGCTGAGAACAGGGTCTGAAGTCCCCTTACTTGTGAACTGTGCCAGGTTGGTGCCCCAGAAAAGAGGAGGGTGGGTTGAGGCTCAGTGGTGCCTTGGGTCTGTCTACGACCAGCTGAGGATAGGTGTTGTACCCAAGCTGCTGAAGTTGGTTAGAGGGAGATTCCAAGGGAGAACAGTAGCCTGGCAAGTGCTGGTGGTCTGCTGCGGTGGTGACAGTCATCTCTGGGTCCTTTGACAGGAAACAGCTGGAAGAATGGGTGGCAGCAAAAGGCAAGACCTACAAACGGCCGCCTATGAGGCTGCTGCAGAAAAAGGCAGTGAAGCTGTCCTGCAGAAATGTTGAGGAGAAGGAAGGGCAGGAGAAATCAGAGGAGCACTGCTCGGAGAAGATCAATGATGTATTAACTGAGTGCTTGAAGCTCATCGAGGAGGTGAGATTGGGAAAGAAGCTGCTTGGGTGGACTCCTCCTCCCTGGAGCTTCCTGGGAGATGAGGGTAGGGCCATATTCCCCCTAACAGCACAGAGAGGGTTGGGACAAATGTTCATGCTGGGCTGCAGTTGCCTGAGGGGTAACGTCTGAAGTCCTCAAGGAGTTACGGATAGGCCAAAGGCATGCAGTGAGATGCGGAAGATGGGTCCATACTTGGTCACAGGGGGCACGTGTGTGTCATTGCTGGTGTCCGGCAGGGGAGTCTGCAGCAGAAGCTTCTGCAGCAGCAACCCAGGCTGACTGAGCCAGGTTGAGGCATGTCCCTGGGGGGCATCACCTCCACTGCATCATCCCCTCTGGGAACACTGACCACCAGCCCTGCTCTGGGGTTTGGTGGCTCTATTAGTGTCAGCACTGAGGAACTTATCCCCCAACATCTCTCTGAAATACTAGGCTAATTTTGCAAAGGGTAAAATTGAGACAGGAAAACTATTACATGTCCATAGTCATATTGAAGAGTTGCCCCTTCAGACCCTTCCTTTCCTAGCAAGCGCTGGGAGAGTGGTTGTATGCTGACAGCTTCCTGGTGCACATCTCTGGCCCTTGCAATTGACACTTGCCTCTGGGATCTTGCCCTTCTTGCAGGGTGTTGAGATCGAGGAGATCTTGGAGGTGCTGACCCATGTGCCCCAGGCAGAGAAATTTGCCAACTTCTGGATCTGCAAAGAAAAACTGCTCGCCCGGAGCAACCCTTTTGATGTGGCAGGGCTGTGCAGAGCTGCGGTCCGTGCTGGTGCTCTGGTAAGTGAGGAGCGTCTCTCCAGTATCTCCATGGGTTCTCTGCAGGAGCATGTTTCCTCCAGACCCCAAGGTTGGATTCTGGGATGAGTTTAGCAGCACCAGACACTGTGAGAAAAAGCCCTTTAGAGCTGTCGGTCCCATTTTGACACCTTTGGCTTCACTCTGCCCAGCCAGCAGGTCTGTGCTGGGGGCAATGGGGCCAGGAAGCACATGAACCCTGTGCTGTGTTGGAGCTGTAGCTGAAAGTGATGTGGCAGCAGCTCAGTGCTGGTCTGGGTGGCACAGCTGCAGCATGTGGTGGGGTTTGCAGCTGAGCCTGTGTGTGGCTTGCCCTTGGAGAAGGGGAATCCTGCAGCCTCTTGCCGCTGTCTCCCGCATGGATGGAGCAGAAAGCTTTCCTCCTATTTGGGTTACTCTGGTCTTCATTCCCAAGTCAGGCCTGCCTTGACCTACACTCTGCTTTCTCTGCAGCCACTGCAAGAGCTCAGAGTTGTCCTTAATATTCTGAAGGCTGCAGACCAAACACGAGAAGGTAATACGTGCATGTGAGGCCACTGGAGCATGGGCAGGCTGGGGTTCCCTGGTTGCTGCAGGCAGGGAAGCAGCGCGGTTTGCACTCTGTCCCAGCACCCTTGGCTCTGATGGAGGCTGAGTGTTGTGAAAGTCCAGAGTTTCAATCCCGAAAGTGGGGCAAGATTTCTCTGCCAGAGCTGGGGATGGGCCTGGCCCAGCATGACTCTGTAGTGAGATGCCCTCGCTGTGGCCGGAGCATGTTCTGCTTCCTCCCCGGCTGCCCTGTTCTACCCTCTCTGCAACTGCGGTGCTGTTTGCCTTTCCTGTCAGGGGAAAAGTCAGAGCTGGGTCCTGAGGAGCCCACGAGCCCGAGCAAAAGGCAGCACGTGGCAGCGACTCCCTGCCTGGCAGGCAGGTCCCTGGCCTGGCTGCCTGCTTCAATCAAGTTACAGGTTACCTCTGTGCCCAGGTAAGGCCGAGCTGCCCGCTCCTGGCAGCAACCCCCTGTGCGACCGCACTCACTGCAGGTTTTACCCTAAAGGCCTTTTGTCCTCTGTGCAGAGGAAAGGAGCTGCTGCAAGGCCCAGAGCTGAAATTCCTGACGCCTGTGCGGCGCTCGGTGCGCATAGAGCAGGCTGGGAGCTGCTACCCAGAGCTGCTGAAGAGCCATGACCCTGTGGTGTCATCCCTCAGTGAAATCCTGGATGCTGAGGAGGAGACTCAGTTCTTCTTCCGGAAAAATGAGGCTTTGCCAGAGGTGGAGGAGCTGGAGGGGCTGAGTTCATATCCCCCTGAGGGCTGCTGAGGGCTTCCCAGCGGGATGCAGGCTGGTTGCTGCCTGCACTTCACAGACTCCTCTTGTTGCCTATCAACTGTAAAGATGTGTGTGTTGTACATCATAAGCCTGTTTTTAAATATATAAGCACTGTTCTATTTAAACTGTTAATCATAAATAATTAGCCACATACACTGCCTTTGCCAGTCGTTCTGCAGGAGGGAGTGCTTCTCCCCCCTTTTGTTTTAAGAGGAGGTTCTTTAAGATTTGGTGAGCACGTTCAACAATAGCTTGGTCAGTTGGGGAATAAGGAATGCCTGTTATATGTTTGATTCCCCAAATACCATAAAAGTGAGCCATGGATCGGGAGACATAAGCAGGGCCATTATCAGTTTTGATAGATCTTGGAACTCCCAAAACAGCAAAACACATGTACAGATGATGACGAACATGGCTTGCTGTTTCCTGTTTGAGCAGTTGCCCATAATGCCATGGAAAAGGTGTCAATACAGACATGGATATATTTTTGATGACCAAATTCAGAAAAATTCATAACATCCATTTGCCATAGTTGGAGTGGTTGTAAACCTCTGGGATTAACACCCAGTCCAAGGCCAAAGCCAATTTTTTAACAGGAGGGACAAGATTTTACTATTCCTTGGGCACCTCCAACAGGAATAGCAAATTGTCGGGCAAGCATTTTTGCTGACTGGTGGAGAAATGGATGGGATTCTCATGCCTGGGCAAAACTATTAATCGGTGGTCCAGCCCAGGCAGGAAAAACTAAAAGGTCTGCTTGGTTGTTTCCAATCAAGAGACCATTCTTGAATTGATGACTATGAATATGTGTGATAAAATAGGGATAAGTATGAATTTGCAACAATCGGAGTAATTTTAACAGAAGACTATATAACCAATTTTTCTTAATTTCCTTTAAGATAGAACCCTCAATTCTTTGAATAATGCCTACCCCATACAAAGAATCAGAGACAACACTGAGAAGTGAATTATCCCAGTTTTCAAAGGCCCAAATAACAGCTTGGAGTTCTAAAGTCTGCAAGGAATCCTTCGGAGTTCCAAGAAATAAATGGTTTTGCCATTGCTGCTCCTGCTGCCAGACACAGGCTGCCAAGCGTGATTGCTTTCCTGCATCTGTAAAAGCCATAATGCCTGTAACCGGCGTTTCAGATGGCTGTGGGAATGTTTCAAAATGCTGACTGTGCAACAAGGGCAATAGTTTAGAAGGAGGGTAGATGTTACTAATTTCTCCATTATACTGGGTCAATGCGCTCTTGAAATGGGAGAGAAACCCACAGTAACCATTCCAAATATTCCTGAACCAATGGTAGAACGATTCTGGTGGGTTCTCTACCAGTAATGTCAATGATTCTATTTCTGCCTTTCATTATTAGTTGTGATAGGATCTCGGGCTTTGTGACAATTGTTTTTTGTGGCGTTATTGGAGTAAAAATCCACTCCAATATTCTAAGATTGGCAGATACAGTATTGTCCCACTGTGTAATTATGGCAAAGGGATACAAGTGCTGATTGTCAGAATTTATGATCATTAATGTGACTGGAAGTATTAATAAAAATTGCTGAGCATGGTTGTCATAAATTTTTTCCATAATAATACCCAGCGCCTTTTCCTGCTCAGGACCCAATGTCTCATACTAAGCCTCATTGGCTTTAGTAGAAGTACCCAGTAACTGGACTAACGGCTTCAGATCATCATTAGTAATCCTAGAGATATGTCTGACCCACTGAATGTCTCTGACCAATTACATTCAAAAATTAATTTATGTGATGGTGTTAGCAAAATACTGGCTACCTGGTTAGTATCATGGGGGTCCGGGAGATCCGATTATAAGATATAATTTATAATTTCTCGGGATAATAGAGAGTGCAGCCCATACTGGGTTACTGCTGCTCGAGCCTTTTCTAATAGCTTCCAGTCTATTGCTTCCCACTGGTTAGTACCCTGTGCTGTGACCGAAACGGGAAAAGCCTGAGGAGTAGAACCCTCTTCCAGAACAGCATCTCTAATAACCCCTTTCCACCTTTCCGGTACACCACTACAGTCCTAAACAAACGGATTAAACAGGGTCGACCGGGGCGCCTGCGCCGAAGCTGCAGGGGCGGCCGTGGGCAGCAGTGAGCGACCACGTTCGGGCGCTGCTGCAGAGTTGGGGGGGGGGCGCTAGCTCCCTCTGGCGCGAGCGATCCCATTCCTGCCTTTTGAATCCCCGCCGTTTCTCTATAAGCTCCCGCGCCATTCCTTGTACGGATTCGTTCTGTTCTTTCGCTTGCTCTGCCTCTCCCAGGGCAGAAATGTTAGAGTCAATGGGGGAACGGTTTGCGGCCGAGGCAAGAGAATATTCTGGTTCCCCAGACCTATAATCTGTGAGTGCCTCCCCGTCGCAGTGAGGTCCAATATCATCAGGACAAGTAACGATATTAGGTTCTGATCTCTCCCCACTAGGCATAGATTGAAAACCTCGCTTAACAGTTTTCGCAGTTCTCGGGTAAGTCCTCCCCCCGGTATAATAATCGCAGGGATTCCGATCGGGGTTCCCTGAACCCTTTGTCGGAGGCTTCGCGGGTAGCTGGGAGGCAGGAGGGGCTAGAGGGTCAGGCGGAGGCACGGAGGGCGTTGCCGGAGACAAAGCTTTAGCCCCCAAAGCAGCTGCAGCGTTTTCTGATTTCATATCTCGCAAAGTCTCCTTGATAAGCTTCCACAGCGTATGTTTGAGCCTCGCGCGCTGCCTTCCCCCCATCAGTTACAGTGTCCCAGAGCCGGACACCTATCGCCTCCCACGAGAAGGTAATACGTGCATGTGAGGCCACTGGAGCATGGGCAGGCTGGGGTTCCCTGGTTGCTGCAGGCAGGGA
>JANRGW010039028.1:0-25916 GCA_024733675.1 Psilopsiagon aymara
GCATATCAACCGAACCACCCAGCTGGGTGTCATCGGCAAACTTGCTGAGGGCGCACTCAATCCCACTGTCCATGTTACCGACAAAGACGTTGAACAAGATCGGTCCCAACACTGATCCCTGAGGGGCACCACTCATTACTGGCCTCCAGCTGGACACTGAGTCATTGAGCACAAGTCTTTTCATGTAGCCATCCAGCCAGTTCTTTATTCAGTGAGTGGTCTACCTATCAAATTGATGTCTCTCCAACTTATTGGTGTCCATGTAAGGTAATTGACTGACTGTTGAAATATGTGAGGATTAGGGGTGTTTTGTAAATCAGAAGCAGGATTTGGAGGAGAATGGAAAAGAGAACACAGGTAGGATTGCAGCCTTCTTGCATTGCAGAATTGCCCCCTGCCAGCTGCTCTAACTGCATCATGTGGCATTGCTTTAAAATCAATGCAAGAAGCATGAATCACAAGCAGTGGTGGAAATCCCTCTGCCCCAACCCAATGGAGGCAGCAGCCATGGGGCAGAGGTATGCAACATAGCAGCGTGGCATGGGAGCAGGATGGATGAAGCTGTCTTACTAGGTGAGATGCACAGTGCTATTTTTGGCAGTCGGACTATGTGGCCAGCAGTGAGTCTGGTCTGATGCAAACTGCCACACTGCACTGCTGAGACTCATATGGCAAACACTGCCGCTTGGTGTATATTCTTGAATTGCTTCTCTCTTGCCATGCCTCTGACTTTGTTAGCCGTTTTTAACTCTCTCTTTTCTATGCAGATAGTGAAACGTCTGCAATGCTGTGCTGCCTGTACCACTGAGAAGGAACAAAACTTTACCATAGATACTGAAATATTGGCACACATCCTACCATCCTAAAAAGTTATGCAGCAGTTCAGCCTAGACAGCAGAAGCCTGCTGCTACTCTGTGAGTCTGGACAGGGCAGTAAGTTATTCTGGTTGTGGTTTATGCACACTTTATTTTTAGGAAAATCCCACAGTGGTGTTTTCCCCCTGCCTAATGTAAAAGAGTAACCCACCTCTAATCTGGTAATAACCAGAAGATCATCCAGCTCCACAGGTCAATGAAGAGTCAAAAGCATAGTTAATACCTGAACTTTGCTGCTGGCCCCTGACCGTGGCTGATGTTTGCAGGGAATTCAAAGCAGCTGAGCAGAGAGGAGCTGCGATGTGTCTGTGCAAAAGGCAGGCGAGGGCCAGAGGCCAATTGTTTCTCTGAGTTGGTGGCATTTCTTCCAGGAATTTTGCTGCATCGTGACTCAAAGGTCATCTTTCTCTTGGCCAGGGAAAGATGCTGACCCTGATCCCACCCGCTCTGGGGTCCTCGCTCAAAGGCACTGATCTTATGATGTGAGTACAGAGAGGGAGGAGGGGATTATTCCCATTTCAAAACATTACCAGGAAAGGTCTGATAAGTCCCTTCTAAGGAGGTTGCTCCTTAAATGTTGGTGTCTCATTTCCCCCCACCAAATTCCCCATGGGGTCATCATCACTATTAATCTTGCTCTGGTGGCTCATGATGCCCGGGCCTGCACTCCTCCCAGCTGAGGAGAGACTTCCTGCATCTGACTCAGTGCAACACCGGGACCAGAGCAAGCAGATGGAAACAGAAATGGACTCTGCTCAGGCATCATATCATCCCCGTGCACACTGATGTGGAGCAAAGTTCTGCCCTGCTCCACCATGCCACGCTTATCTATGTGTTGCACACTCACACCACAGCATTCCAGCCTTTTTCAACAACTGCTGCTCCAGGCTGGCTTGCAGCATGGAGGCTTGTGTTTAGGGAACTGCAGGCTAACTTCCAGCACAGGGATCTGTAGGACTCATATTACAGTGCTTAGGAAATACCCGTAAAATATCAGCTCATTACACATACTTGGTAATGGAGGTACATCAACAATGAGTCAGATTTGCTGTTTGTCATTGCAGCTCACAGCTGAAGCACTGTGAATAACTGCGTGGCTTCCTCGGCTGTGCTGTGTACAACAGGGAGAGGAAAACACGGGGGTGGTTAATGTGCTTATGGCTTTGTTTAATGCAGTGCACTTCAAGCAATGAATCTTCTGAAGTCACTCCAACCAACAAGGTGCCTGGAGCACCAAAACTAACTAAGTGGATGAATGCTGATTTTTTTCCCTGCGTCTTATGCTGGCTTTTCATGATATGTTCCTTTAAATGAATAACAATTTCCTAAGAAATTTCCATTTGCGTAGAAATCTATAAGCGTGAGTGTTGTATTTGAAAGGTGAAACTGGTTAATTTTCTCTAAAGATAGACAAAGGAGGAGTTTTAGGTGTTTCTTTTTGAAAATAGTGAACTGAATAAAACTGGGGGGGGGGGGGGGGGGAAAGGAAGCCTGTTTAAAATCAATTCTCAGTTCTGCTGAGAGTGGCAGGTAGTGCAGTTTCTTTTATCCACACCTCAGAAGGAAGGAAGAGCACCTTTTAGTCCTGGGTGGAAGATGTACTATTTTTTCCCCCTTCCTGTGACACAGCCTATGGGCGCAGTCCAAATCCAGTCAATTGTCAAACTGCTTCTATGGGCATAAACTGTTCAAAGAAAGGTTATTAATACACAGAGACTTGTAAAGAGCTGACACTTGTGCTGACAGGAGAATTAAGAGACGGGGAACATATCTGACAGGCACATGCTTTCCTTGCACAAGACTGAAGAGATGATAGCATTTTTCCAAGCAGATATAGCTCTTTCGCCTCTAGATTCACGTGTTTACCCTACAGTCTTTACAGTTGCATGACTGGCCACGTTGTGCTATCTGTAAAAAGATCTTTTGTCCCCTTAAATGTCACTTACCATCAAATCACTGAAAAACTTAGAAGCCAGTGTTGACATTAATACAAGCAGATCTAAAAAATATTCTGGGAAGGTTCCACTGATAAACACTTTGGCCTTAATTTTGCAGTTGGATGTGTGTGGGTAGATGTGTGCGTTCCTGCAGAACCTCTCTGACTGCAGGGAGAGGATACATGTGGTTTTAAGTCAGATATTTGCCTTCATATTTTTTGCTGGAAAGAGTCTTAGTGAGGGGTTTTGAAAGGCAGTTGGACAACTGAAGAGCACAAAACCATTATTTCTCACTGGGAACTGTACTTCGTAAGTGTCTCAGGCTTTTTGGAAGCTTTAACATTGCTTTATTATTCAAGTAGTATTTCCTAAATCTAATTTTCCATTTTTTTCCCCAAACATTTACACTCTTCCGTCTCATTAAATCCTACCTTGTTACTAACTATGAGGGCCAGAATTTTACCCTCAAGTATTCATGTAAACCCCTAATCTTCAACTAACTAGACACCAACCAGAAGGAGGATTAGCCTCGCATGAAAATACATAGAAATCTGTAGGGTTTGCATAGGTGTGTTGCACATGCAGTGAATCTTGGAGGATGCAGAATTGAATAATTGATCTAAAAACAAAATCATGTTTAACGGAATCTTTATTTTCGCTCAAATCTTTTTAATGGCAAACCAGGTATTAAAGTAATATTTGAACACTTAGTTTCAGATATTAGGACCTGTGGTGTGTGTGTACACCCAAGTTTTTTCTTGGCAGTAATGAGAACTGAGTCAACACAGTTTCTATGAGGTCTGTAACAGTCAGTTTTAAGTGAGAACACGGCACTGCTGTCTTTCTTAAAGATGCTGCTGCTAGAAAATGCCCTAGAAGTTTGTCCTGCCAAAGAGGCTGCTTGTCCTTCTGTCAGCGATACATGTAGGAGCTGGGCTTTCAAGAGGCGTCTGTTCTGAAAAGATTTCTTCCCTTTCAGGCTTTCCAAGGTCGTGCTTCAACACGAGACTTGAAAATCTTAAATGTCAGCAAACAGTTGGACAATCTGTTAAGCACACTCAGGATCTAAGTAAATTGCCTTTTTTTTCCATCACTGAGTGAGCTTAAAAATGTAGAGAAACTCCACCAACTTCGCTACCTAATTTAGTGTTATCCAGCCCGCTCTTCTTCTGTCGTAGTGACTTTTGCATATATGCTCAGAGCCCTTAGCCTATCACTCTGGTTATATTTACCGTTCTTTGGTGTTTTCAGCATTTCAGAAGTCCTCTTGGATTGAATCCCAGTGAGTTAATGGAAAAGTCCTGTGGACTGTACTGGAAGCAGAAACTGGCTTTTAAGACTCTTCCTAATCTGAATTTAGATGCTGACTGCAATTCACAGCAAACTCAACTAGAAGGGTAATAACAACCCAGCAATGAGGGTTAACTGTCACCCTTAAAAGTGAAATCAGTGTGCAAAGTAAGTATGTGTGCACACCCTCTCTGTACTTCATGTTGTTTCGGAGATCCTTCTTTAGGATAGTTATGACACTTTGCCAAGAAAGCTCAAGAGCTGCCATTTTGAATATAGAAAATAAAAAATATCATAAGCTTGTTAGATGGTTTAAACTGGTGTTTAAGGTCAGCCAAAGCAGAAGAAAATGCTCATTTGGCATTCAGTCCTGTTGATAAATTGCAGCAGCTTTAAATTCATTAAGTACAAGCCTGATATAGGGTGATGCCCCTTCTGTGGCTATATAGAAATCACCTCTCAAGTAGCACATGGCTAGTGTGATCCAACACCAAATGACAGGTGAAGTTTAGGGCACTGATTTGAACCTTCAGATCACCAGAGCAGAGTCTGCCCTTGCTCTGAATGTGAGCTCATGGGCTGCACATAATGACAAATAAAGATGATTCCAGCTAATCTTGCTGGCTGGGATACTTTCCTGGCTTCAGCCCAGACACAAGTGTTGCTCATCTCATACATACAAAGAAAGTAGGGGAAAGGAAAAAAAATATGTATCAGGAAGAAGCTTTCAGATGTGCTAAGTACTGGGGGAACTGAACTCATTTTTACTTCAGAAAAGAGGTGAATTTGGACTATATGCCATGCACAGATGTGTGCATACTGCCTCTGGAATATAATGGGGACCCCATCTGCTGTGAGTAGCAAAACTGGGCTTTGCACAAAGTGAAAACCAGCCAATATCTCCACTGTCTACAACATGCTTAGGAAAATGGCTCTGTTGTTCTCAGCTTTCCATATTTAACAGAAGAGACTGCATTGTCCTTTCCAGGCACAGCTTGAATGCAAGCTCACAAATATGGCTAACATGGCTGTCTTGCTTCCATAAGTTTTCCTTAAAGTCCCTACTTACTGAAAATGTAAAGTCATTAATTGAAATTCCACCTCCAGTGGCACAGCCGTCCATCAGCTGTACCCAGGAAATCAGACTGAGCAATGACAGCAAAAGCATTGTGATGAGCTTTTCTATGCTCTCCTGCTGCATTTTGAAAATTTTCCATCATTTTGTCCTAAGAGGTCAGTGCTGCTCTGAAAGCTCAGTTGTGCCTCTGATTCTCTATGTCAAGCAAAACATAACATCATTCAAAACAACTACCAAAATCAGACGCTAGTCCTTGGATAGTTTGGGAAGGGCCTGTCTTCAGAGTAATTTTTTTTCAATGATTCTGTGACTGCAGCAGCAATGAGTTACCATGCCCATCTGGCCATATAAATTTAGATATAAATTGTTTTCCACAAATGAGATTTGCACATGCTTTTACGAGAAGGCGTGGAAGCTGTAGTAGTAGGGGACTCATTTGCACCAATAATTAACATTATAAAATTCCTGTTTTTTTAATGAGCACATATTTACAAGCACACCCCCTCACAGGCACATGCAGAAAGGCATTCAGGCAGTCTTTGCAGATTAACAGCACTCTCTTCGCATGTCATCAGCATCGTTAACAATGCTTTTCCATGCTCACTGTCACTACTGGCTTTAGTGACTAAGACACTTGCCATACTCTGGCTTTGACCCCTTCTCTGACCATGAGATTCCTTCACCATTTGACGTATTCCACTTCTGTCAGGTTTGACTTCTGTAAAATTGCTCCCAGTTTCCACAGTTTGAGACAGGCAGTGGTATTTTATATTTCTGAAACTGACCGTGAGGAGGAGGAGGAGGAAAGAAGAAGAAAACACAAAAGCAGAGGAGAAGGAGGCAGGCAGTACAGCAGACAATGTAAACTGTTTCCTAGCATCATTTAATACCTGCTTTGAATGACTGAGAAATGACACCAGAGATTTTACGAAGGCAGAATATGTGTTTCAGTGTATAGTTATATGGTTATAATGTAGTGATAGGGATAATCAAAAACCTTAAATTCTCTCTCTTTTTTTTTTTTTTGTCGTGTTTTGTGTTACAGCTATTTCATGGATCATAACGTATTATCCACGACAGGATTTGGAAATTACTTGTTTTGTTGTGTGGTTGGGATTTTTTGTTATTATTTTTATCTTGCATCAATCTCTACACATCGTTACTGTGTATTTGTTGAGAACAGCTCAATAGCATCTGAAGACTGTTGAGAACAGCTCAATGACAGCTGAAGACCAAAACAGGTCTGCACTGAATCCTGATGCAGGTACCAGCAATGAACACAGCTGCAGTCCTGGGACAGGCAGACACTGGCCCATGTGATTAAGGCTGTCAGGATTTGGCCCAGTACACAACATTTCTTTCAGTGAGTGGCATGATCCATGTGGTCATTTTGTGAAGCAAAGTACTAAATTTCAAGCCTAGTAACTTGCACATGTGTTCCTACCACCCACCAGGGACTAATAAGATTCCAGTTTGAACAGGCACTCTTGATTTTGCTTGCCTTGTACTGGGAGATATATGAGCATGATTATTTATGTGAGATTTGGGAGAACAAAAGCTAATTAAATCCCACCCTTCCAATACGATATATATTTTTTCAACCCTGAAGCAAATTTTCTATGTGTGTTTTGGCTTTTAAACTCAATAACCTGCAGGCATCAACCACGTCAGCAAAACTCATTATTACACCATTAGAAGGTTTAAAACTGAAAACCAGAGGCTATAATAACAGCAAATAGGATATCAAAGACATGCACAGCAAATGGGATATCAAAGACATGCCTTTCTACTTGAGCCTTTCACTGAATTCAAGAAGGAGGGATGCTGTGAAGGTTGTTTTACTGTGCCTGTTCTCTCTCCAACCATCACACTAGGTAGAGGGTGTAATGGCTTTTGTTGGATATTATTGTAGATTTTTGTTCAACCAGATAAACAGAAGAAAATTCGATAGTATGACTTTTAGAGGTAAAGATGTGCTGCTGGGACATGTAAATGAGCATTCACTTCCTGTTCAGTCTTGCTTTGACAGTGTATGCAATGACTGTGCCATGTGAATTTCATAGAGCAGTTTATTTAGTTTTACAGCTGGCTCAGAGATTACAGGATGCATTTGACTAAAAACCTGTTTTCTAGATTTTTGGGCTGTTGGAGGTCATTTAGGCTATTCTATCCATATGAACTCCTTAAAAAAGAGATTCCCTTCTGCCCTCAGCTTCCTATTCTCTGTGTCTCGCTAGTCCCTTTGGACTGTATTATTTTTTTCCACACAATCCCCAGCCTTGATGCCTGTAATAGTGTAAGCTTTTTCTACAGACCTTATTTTCTAAACCTTCTATTATTTTTGTGACCTTCTGGGATACTTTCCATTTCAAAAGCATTCTTTGGAAGAATGATTTGATAGAGAAAAACAATTCCAGGTCTTACGGGACATGTGTTTCCACCCTGATAGGCCATCTTTTTAATCCTGCAGTCCCCTTCCCCATGCTCACACAGGTGCTGTGTGCAACTCCAGTTTGCACCCATGGGAGCATGGTGCTTTCTCAGAGGTAGGCAGGTTGCAGAGTCAGATGGGGAGTGCTGTTTTTTGACTAGTGAGGATGCTGCCGCCAAAAGTAAAATGCCTCTGTCTGCCATCCAACTGTTTCTACATAAGCAACAGTTATTAAGGCTTTATTTGCATGTATATCCTCTGAAGGAAGGCTCCTCTATTCTGCACTATTGTTTTCCTATGAGGAAAAAAATCTTCTTGGAGCAGTCTGTTTCAGGGACTCAAAGTTCCCTTGAGGAATGTGGTCCTGAACCAAAAGCATCAGGTGCAGCTGATCCCAGTAAAGATCGGAGTGTATGAATTGGTTGAGGAGGGTGGAAGGATCTCTGGCTAGAAGCCAAGCCAAGGCAGACTGGAGGCTTACAGCACTGTCCTTTCTGCTCTGATTTCTCTGATGTGTAATGGTTGTTGATGTTTGCAGAGCATGGTCAGGGCCCTTTCTGGTTAAATACAAACCACAAGTATAAAATCTGAATTGCAGAAGGTATAAAATCTGAATTACTTGTACAGGTATAAAATCTGAATTACTTTTCAGCTGCTGGGCCTGGATGTACAGGAACCTCCAATATTTTACCTGATTTCTGTGTGCTCCAGATAAGTATACTGATGCTATCCTTCAAAAAGCAAGCCCTAAAAAACGTGACTGGCTGGTGTGGCTCATAACGCCCTGCCACGCGGTCTTCGCTTGTCAGAATTGAAAAATATGGTTGGTGTTTTGGACACTAACAGAATAAACATTAGCAACAGGGCATGCAACTTTGATTTTGAGACATGGGAGTTGTATTTAGAAATACTGCAGTCTGAACTTATTTCCCAAGGTTTGTTTCTAACCCTGTGGGTGATTTAGGAATTGCCATGTGCCCTTCTGAAGTTTCCAATTCAGGTCTGATGGAATCAGTGATGATAGCTGATAACTGTGCCTATGTAGAGGGCCAATGCTTGATTGTCATGTATGAAACCCGTGGGTACCAAACAGCATAGGGATTCTGCATCAACTGTTAAATACGAGGAATTAATTTGCTTTTCAATTCCATCCCAGTATCAAAGCAAACTTAAATCTAAACCTTCAGCCCATGGTAGTCTTGATGGGTAAACCTCATGTAATTCGTGCAAAACCAAAGAGGAAGAATTATAATTCCACTCCCTGTAGACTGAAAACCAAAAAGGTTTGGATTGCTTTAATGGCCCTGATGAGACACAAGAACAGCATCAGTTCATCTGCGCCTGAGTGCTTCAGCACAGACACAGCATTGGATTGATGGCAAAAGTGTGTGGCAGCAATTACTGCCATGAGAATTACTCTGTGAGGAAGCATAAAAAAATTGTTTAACTCCCTCACTTACCACTGTAAGTTAATTTGGACATGCTATATTCCCAGCACAGTTATAAATTTAAAAATAAGAACAGCCAGGGCTGTAGCTAAAAAGGGACTGGATGGTGCGACTGATCAACATGTGCCCAAGCATATACTGGAGTATAGTTTACAGAAAGCTGCCTTTTAAATCTTTTGCCTTTCTTTCTGGAACAAAATATGGTACTTCCAGCCTACAATAAGAAATGAGTCATAATATTGCCATTCTGCTCCCAGCACAACTGAAGCATACCTATGGTATGAAGTGGGAGAAATATTTGGCAAGAAGAAAGCTCCAGAATTTTTTTATGGACTGTCAAGACATGCTTAATAAATGAAGAGTGTTATTTTCATATTGCGTAATTCAGCCTTTCTTCATTCTGGGGTTGTTTCAGCAAAACACGCAAGTGTTTGCCTATCTTTAATTACTGTTTAAACCCAGATGACCACCAACATACTTATAGGAAGGACTTCCCTAAGGGTTCAGCTTCCTGATGTGCATGGAGGCAAACATATGTTTACAACTGCATAGGGGCTGAATGAAGTCTTTCTGGTAGATATGGATGGTGGCTGTTAGTGGCAGAAAGCACATGAGGTTGCAGTGGTCTGTGGTCCTTCATCCTCCCTTTCAGCTATTTCCCTCAGGACAATTTCAACAATCTTGAACATCACTTGTGTGAGCATGGACACAGCCAGGCTGTGAGAAACAGCCTGAAGAGGAGTACAGGGAAAGCCTGGTTGCCCAGCTGGAAAGGTTTTAGGGCACAGGATGAAATCCCCAGCTGTGACAACAGGCATGTTGCCTTCAAGAGACCATATTTCAATGAACAGATGCTGAAACTTAGAGAGAAGCAATCATGATGTGTATCGCCATCTGGGAAGTGTTTTTGCAAAGGAAAAGGGGCTTAAACTTTGAACTCTTACAGGTGAAACATAAAGGCAGGAGCAACTTGTGTGCACATGGAATGGCAGACGGGGTGGCTTTTGGGTAAAGCTTTGGTCTGCGATGCAGTTGATTTGGCCTTGATTCCTGCTCTGCAGCTGTGTGACCCTCCCAATGCCAGTGTTTCCCTCCAAATAAAATATGAGTATTGACACAAACCTGTTTTTATGTAAAACCCCTGAGCGCTCATGTGTTACTGTGCTAGAGGCTGTTGAGACTGTTTATGGGACATACTTAATATTTACTTAATATATCCTACTACTTAATATTAAATACTGTTACTATTAACTGCTTTGATGCCTCCTGCCTGTAAGGCTTTAATGATCAAGAGAGTCTAAAATGACAGTGGCTCATTTTATTTTTCAGCATTTGGTAGTGTGCAATGAATTGTTTAACATTAGGCAATGTATGCATTATTATGCTGTGTTCATATATGAAGTGTGGGTTTTGACCAAACAGCCCAGAAATCTCTCTTGCTCTTGGTAATGAAAGCTCACAGAACTGGAGAGCTGATGAGCATTTGAACATTTGAACTCTCCAGAGTGTGAAATAATAGCGGCCAGCTGGTGCTATTTCTGTGGGGAAATGGCAAAGATACAGTGAGCAAATGGAAAAAATACAAGAATCAATTTTTTTTTTATACCACACCAGTGAGAATCACGGAGAAACTGGTTTGGATTGGTTTTAAGAGGATTTCAAAACAAAGGGGTTCCTCAAAATCTCTTCCCTTTCAGAACAGTGACACTCCTCTGTAAACACAGGATCTTCAGACTTTGAGTTTGGGAGCAGATTCTGAAAAATAGAAGGCTTGACCGCTGCTATGACCCTCTGGAGAAATTAAGATGAGAAAACTGTTAGGAATTGTATGCCTATATATTTCTTCAAACTCCTTTCCTTACGTTAAGATGCTAAATTATTACTGCTATGTTTGTAAGGCAGCTTAGGATGTCTGAGCAGATTCCCAAACATTTAATAATGAGACTGATGAAGTCAGACACCTCACAGGATATACCTGGTCAATGTTGGATTGGTATCCAGAAAGCCAGTGTTAAAGTAATTCAGGGGCTGGATATGGAGAAATTATATTTCTTCTTCTAATAGCAGGAAAACTCCGGGGACAATTTAGTTTGATCCTATGTATAATTTCATCATTGTAAACTTACTATTCACTTTGTAATTCCTTAACAAGGTGAAACAGTAATTTTAAGAGCAGTCTCAGGGCTGTATCCTTTTGAACTTCTCCAGCCTGTGTTGCCATGTGTGTTCTCTCTCTTGGAAAAGCTCTTTCCTTACCTGAGAGTGTGTGGCAAACTGCAGGTTTTATACTAGAAAATCTGCTTTCCTTCATAAGCACTTTTCTCTGGAATTTTTCCCACCCCTGTTCCTTCAGACATATTGATCTCCATAGGCTTACTTCTTCCTAGAGTAAGATCTGGGGTTTTTAAAGCCTGCTACATGTCTGGGATATATATGCTCTGGAGTTCCAAGAGGGCAGAGGGAGGTATTTCTAGAAATAGCAATATGACAAAAAGAAAATCTAGTCTTTGGTACTTTACTATAAACTCAACCCATATACATTCATATATGTATGTATATGCATATATGTGTGTGTATATATATATTCCCCCCACCCCCCAGAAATGAGGTTTCCCATCTGTCAATGGATGGATACAAATCCCATTGGATATTGAAGAGGCATCTGGAGTGTATGCATTGCACCCCCCGTGTCAGTGATCATCACCCATTTACCACATATTTTTGCTGACCTAAGGGTACCTGTGATCTTCCCTCCAAATGGGTGACTGCAAAAATTGTGGTATGTCTAACATCCTCTTCTACATCTAAGTCTCTGATACTGAGACTCCTGCTTAGCATTTGTGTTTCTATAGCTAAAGGTTTAATCAGCATCTGAATGAAACATTTCATAATCTAATGGGGTGGTGCTGAGGGATGTGCTTACTGCCATCCTGCAAAGAAGACCGTGATATCTGTGACAGGACTTTTGGCCATGTAAGAAGTGGGAAACTTCAGCAGCTCAGAAAGCTGAATGAGGGGATTTGAACCTCTTAGGAATCAAATGACGGGAGGGATTTTTCCAGGGAACCCAAAATGCTTATTTTCAAATTGAATTTGAATGAGGTACCCAGCTCTACAGGGTGGCCTTCAAAAACTCTGACTTAAGTTTTCTTAAGAGACAGAGGAAGATGTGTATTTTCCATCCTCTCTTATCTGGCCACAGCTTGAGGTGCCCAGACAAGAGAGAAAACTCTTCCATCCATCTACATTTTTTCTACCCCAAAATGACTGTACTATGCAGCATGAATACCAAGGTCCAGGTTCCCTCTGGGCTTTGCACATTTTATTCACGTGATCTGCCCTGACTTTCTGGTTCCTGTTACTGTCTTCTCTTGTTGTTGCTGGTGAAGTTTGGGCCTTACTGGGATTATGGCATAGTTGCTTTTCTCTGAGGAGGTATTTGGGAGATTTTCCAACACCAGAATGCTCCTGTGCCATGCCAAGATGGCATCTATATTCCCCTGCTGATGACCCTCTTTTCTTCTGTATATACTAGTAAAACTATGGGTAGAAATAAAGCTCATTTACTAGCCCCCAGAACCAATAGGGTTGCATTTGTGAAATGGTGGCATTAGGACTGTTGTTTTTCTTATCATAAAGCATTGATGCAAATACTTTTGAGGAAAATTCCATGAAGTGGAAACTATAGGTACTTCTCTAACTGCATATATGAAGTAATATAACAGAGGAAGAAATCTGGGAATAAACATCATCAATATATGGCTTCTCTGTAATCTAATAAGTCTTTCAAAAATAGATCATGCAATTATTATTATATGAACATTTCTTTGCATCTCCTGCTAATATGTAAGGGAAAATTGGTATTTCCTTACTGAGAATTTATTTGTTGTGTGTCATAAATATCTTCATTCTGATTTCCTGGGAGAGTAGCAGTTTGCACAGAAATGCATTAAGAAAATTATCTTGTTTTTTGCCTTACTTTATTCATCTACTTGATGGCATTTTATTATATGCCACACATTCCTTCACTTCAGGGGTTTCCTGGCTTAGATTTGCTTGGACCCCACTCTGTGAGCCTTCCAGATGAACCCAGCAGTTTGTGTGGGTTCATAGCTAACCTTCAAAAAAATCGCTTGAATATTGTTTCCTCTGTTTTCAGTATCAAAATGTATTTACCACCATTTCCTCATACTGAAGATCATCAGACTAAAAGCCAGTACTATGGCAATAGGCATAAATATTTACAGCTAATACAGACTATATCTAATTTCAGGTATCCACAGTCACCATGCTCACTGGGAAATGAAACCAGTCTCTTTCAGGTTATGTTTCTAGCTCTTCTATGGCAGAAATACACTAGGCAACATTGGTGTTGCCTTTTCATTACCTCTGATGGCTCTGTTTTTATTCTTGCCTGACAGCTCACAGCAGCAGCGCATTAGAAACGGTTGCCCATATACAAAATCTGAAATTCAAACTTCTGAAATTCAGACACCCCAGATGAACTTACTTAGGTTGGATGTAAATCATACTAGGACAGGGTTTTGAGCCCTCTGTTTAGAAGCTCCTGGGAAGGACAGACTGTTTTAAACTCTGGAATGAATCCTTTCTATCAAACGGCAGCATCTTGGTTCGTTAAGGTGACAGATGGTAGAAATGCAGCTACATAAGGGGAATACTGAAAGTGACTAGACTGTAAACGATCTCAGAAACTGAAATACAGGTTGAATTTCGAGTTCAGACTTACTGCACATAACTCAATTCCCCTAGCCACAGTGATGTCCTTCCTAACTTTATACGGCATGAGCTCCCAATCAGGTCCTTTTACTATATATTCCCTCCATAATATACAAGCAGCATTACTAGAATGTAGCTACAGACACCTCCCTCCATGTCCACTGGGCATCACGGGTGAAGTTCTTGTTCCAGTGTCGCTACCTTTGGGAAACACTCACTGGAGCAAGATTGTGTTTGGTGGAGGGAAAATATACTTTGAAAACCTTTGAGAGCTCTTGGAATAACTTCCTTCTCCTGGAAATCACAACTACATGGTCCTGTTAATCATAAATGAGGATTTATTAGATAGTAATGTGATGACAAAAGTCATCAAAGAAGAGGAGAAAAAAAACACTCTGTAGGTAGCCTGTATCAGAGATATTAAAGACACAGTGAGTGACAGTTTGAAGACTTTTCTCCTAAGCATTTGCCTGGATCTACTGTTAGGTTTGCCAAGGCTTGCAGAGGTTGAAAACCTCTCCCTGCAACGGTTGCAGGGAGCTCTTGATGTTGAAAGATCCTAGAACCACACCTGAACTCACATTATTTGAGGCATTTCCCTTGGAAATTTTTGTCTATTGCACAAATATTTCTTTTAAAGGAATCCCGCCCTTGGAAAATAATGATTACAATACAGTAACTGTAAAATGGATAATAACCAACTAGAACTGGCCAGTGGGAAGATAATTCTGCTTTGTGACAACTTCTGAGGTTTTACAATTTGTTTTCATTTTTCAATGGAATGAAAACAAAACCTTCAGATAATATGTTTTCAATTTAGAGCTTTCTTGCTGCACTGTCTGAAATAACCAAAGGGCCCTGGACCTCAAGAATTTGTCCTTCCAAGTATTAAAAAAATGTTTCAGCTTTCATGAATCAGCATTTTCTCCTGGTGGGATAGTTCATCAAAAATGCTCAGGCGAGAACTTTTGCTAACCCCAAAAGATCAAAATTATGAGTCATATTGCCCAAAACATAGTTGTTACAAGTTACTTGGTTTATGATTTCTGGGTTGCTTCTGGACTGTCTTCTCTTAAACATACCTTTCTCCTCCATCTGCAAAGGATGTACATTTCTTTCCTACCCTCCTTATTTTCCTGCGTTTTTTTGGTTTTCAGGCAGCTGCTTGTCTCTTTTGACCTTCAATAGCTTATACACAATGCTGAGCTAATTTTCTTATTGTATGTGTGGCAGGAGTTTGCCAGGAAAGACGTGGCTGCTGGCTGATCTCTGCAATGTCTGTAATAGATACTGGTCGCTGAGGGGTGGTCCCATGACTGTCCTGCAAAAACCTGACTGGCTGCGCATTGATTTTCTTTCATCTAAGATGGCCTTTTCCATTGGGCAGAGTTGACATCTGTTAGAAGGCAAGACCATCTGTTCTCATGTCTTGGCTGGCTGCAGCCCTCACCCTCTTGACAGTGCTTGAGGAAATCAGAAGAGACGCATGGTAATAATTATCACTCAGTGCTTGTGGGGCAGCTGCAATTTGTGTAATGTCTGTGGCTTGGTTTTGGACCAAGCTAGCTCAGAGATGGCTCTGCAGGGCCTATATCTAGTTCTGGCCAGCTCCATGTCTGATCAAGGCATACTTTGCAAAGACAAGCTGTCTTTCTTTTTCTCTAATATTTCAGGTGGGAAGGCCCTATTCTTTGAGAAAAATAGCAACATGGAAAATAAATGCCAAGGAAAGGAAACGCAGTTATTCATTCTGAAAGATGGAGGGAACTGCAGTAAGGAGATCAAGACCTGGAAGGACTTTATGTGATGGAAGGTACTAAGTGCTCTCTAGTCCTGTGCTCTTTATATAAATTGTCTTGGGCACTTCACTGTGACATACTGTGAATACACTTCGCCAGGGACAAGGATCCCTTGTGTCCTCAGCAGTTTCAACCCTGTTAAGCATAATCTCAAAATATGTTTTTCCTTGAAAAATTGTTACAAGACTTGGTTGGGTTTTTTTTTTTTTTTTTTGTTTTTTTGTTTTTTTTTTGTTTTGTATTAGTCTCTCACATTCATGCATTTAAATAGAGGGCAGGGAAGAGAAACTATAATCCATATGGTTGGGAGCACCATAAGGAGACAACACAAGTTATTCCTGTTCCACCATAGATTTCCTCTGTCAAACATTATTTCAGATTGAGGACCTCATTCTGTATTCACACTCCTCATCACTTCTTACTTCCTTGGAAGCATAAGGAGGGACTTACAGTATTGCTACAAGGAGCTCTTTACACAAAAAGAAATAAATTGGGCGATATGCTTCAAATAATGGAAAAATGAATTATTTCACCATTTCAGCAATTTTGCAGCAGAAAGAGTTGAGGGAGAAAATACACTTAACACTCTACAATATTTAAATAACAAGAGCTACAGCAACCTCACCCCTCTGGACTTCAACCAACTGAATGGCTTATGTAAATTCTCAGAAGATGTCCAAGTGGCACACTTCATCACAGAATATTTCTGTGATGGCAAGGGAAATTCTCTGTATTAATGACATCATGCACTGGCTCAGCTAATTTGGAGTCCTTCTGTAAGGCCTGGTTTCTGGAGATTAGCTGAATATTTTTTGGAGTATGAACTCCACTTCTAATGCTGAGTTTGAGCCTATTTTTTTGGATAGTACTCCTGGCAAATTACTTTCTTAAAGCTTTATTTCACATGTATTTTTTAATGAGAGATATTGCTCTCTTGTATTCCTGGAACAGGCTTAAATTATTCTGTGCAGTAACTAGAAGGCAACAAGATAAAGGGAATCGCACTTGATTTTGATATTTACTGGTTACATACATAGAACAAAGCACCGCAGCACTGTGAAGGTAAATGATCATTCTAAGCATAAAAAAGAGCATACAAATGCCCTTCTAGATTTTGTTTACATTTTTGCTGAAAATTTTAATGGCAAGTTTTCAGGGGTTAAACTAGACAAAAGTTATAAGCAATTCTATAGCATCCTTTGTGTTTTGATACAGTTGAAAAGGTCTATGTGTAGTTATAAAAAAACAAAAATAAAGACACAATTACAAAATTCCTCTCTAAAGGCATTTTTCAATCTATATGTAGATAGATCCTGAGTCCTCAGTGAAATTTCTGTGTCCATATGGACCATTTGGGAAGCAGGATTGTACAACCCAACCTGTCAATAGCAGTGCTCCTGTTTAAGATCAAGTGGCCAAGACAAAATCCTGGGCATTATTTCCACAAACCATTGCTTGATGCATATCGCAAAAAAAATAGATGGTCTTAGGAGGCATTTTCAGTGTGAGTTTGCTCCAGAGCTGAGAGTCCCCGGTGGAAACACCTCACCTTTTAAATGAAAAAACAGGTTTTTGCATTTTGCTGCTCATGGACAACATTGCAAGCAACTGGCCTGCTAGAATTACTGTAGAAACAAAGAACAGTTTGGGCTGGAAGGGACCTTAAAAATCATCTAGTTCCAACCTCCCTGCCATGGTGTAATACCTAATCTAAATCCACCCTCTTTGAGCTTAAAGCCATTCCCCCTTGTCCTGTCACTACAGGCCCTTGTCAAAAGTCCCTCTCCAGATTTCTTGTCATCCCCTTTAGGTACTGGAAGGCTGAAAGGTCTCCCTGGAGCCTTCTCCTCCAGGCTGGACAATCCTAACTCTCTCAGCTTGTCTCCATAGAAGGGTTGCTCAAGAGTTGCTCCAGTCCTCTGAGCATCCTTTGGACTCACTCCAACAGGTCAACATCCTTCTTGTGTTAGGGGCCCCTGAGATGAGCACAGTAGTACAGGTGGGGCCTCAGCAGAGCAGAGTAGAGGGCCAGAGTCACCTTCCCTGACCTGCTGGTCACACTCCTTTCAATGCAGTCCAGCATTGTTAGATAGCTTAGTATAACTTAGCATGTTGGTAACTTAACATAAATTAGATAACATAAGTTGGTTTTCTGGGCTGAAAGTGCACTGTTGGCTCATGTTGAACTTCTTGTCAACAAACACCCCTAGGTCCTTCACCTCAGGGCTGCTCTTGAACCATCCTCCATCCAGCCTCTTATTTGTGCTTGGGATTGCCACCACCCACACGCTGGACGTTGCCCTTGGACTTGTTGAGCTTCATGAGATTTGTGTGGGCCCACCTCTCAAGCCTGTTAAGGTCCCTTTGGATGGCATTAGATTAGAAAAAGACATTGACTCTGGCTACTTATTGGAGGAAAACATGCTGAGCTAAGCTAGCTGGTTCTGAAACTGAACTGAGGAGATTGCTCATAAAGCCAGGGTGTCCAAAACGGGGAGGGTCTGGCCTTTGAGGACAGAACTGCTCACAGCAGCTGGAGGGCTGCCCGCTCTGGAAGCTGGAGCATGGGACAGTCCATGAACTTAAAACACATTTTCCAATCTTATGGGATTTTCCTTATGGCCTGTTCTCAGCAAAGCAGCATTATTACTGTAAATAGATGCTCTATTTGTCCCATTTCCCAGGGGATAAAAATAAATGTTATATTTGAACATGTATGTTTTCCCACTCATTGCTGAAGCTGTTCTTGTGCTTGAAGTCTGCAGAAAGCTGAGCATTAGCAGATACTGTTAATATCATTACTTCAAAGTTATAGCTGGATGTCTTGCCAGGGAGTATTTAATAAGTGACGTGGCCTCTGTCTCCACAGAATTCAGGGGATGGAAAGTAGCTTTAGTGAGTCATCTCAGGCATCCTCCTGCACTGTGACAGGACCTTGTTGTCCAGCCCCTCTACACAGCCCTCTTTAACTCTTTCAGATGCCTAAGTGCTGCCTTCTATGTTCATGACTGGGACTGTTATTTCCATGATAAACTCACATGCTTCCTGAAGCAGGAGTGAGGATCCTGGTACAGCTCTTCCCCTCCAGCTCCCAAGCTATAAACCTCCTGACTGTGCCTCCTGTGCCAATGTGCTTGGGAATATTTTTACAGCTGTCTACCTCCCTCCTTTGGGAGTTGTTTTTTAATTTTTTCCCAATGCTTCTCCTGTGAGTGAATAGTTTTTCCATTTTTCCCCTCCCCTGAGACCAGTTGGCGTGTTTCATGTTTCTGAATTCACTGCTGTGCCAGTCCCCAAGGCAGAAGGGCAAACCTTGGGCAACCTCACTGCTGGATGTGCTTGTGTGCTGGGCCCACGCTAAGTCTAGGAAGCTGTGCTAGCTGAAATACCAAGTTCTTAAGGTCTTTCATGCCTTTCCCTTCCCTGGGATCCCAACTACACCACTTTGGCTATGGGGGCTAGCTGGGCACACCACCTTCCAACAAGTGCCACAGGGTGCAGATGGCACTGTGTTCCCCAGGACTCTTCTGAGCCTACTCTCATACGATGATTTTCCATGCCCACAGTGCTATCTGACTAAGAAAAGGGATATCCGACTAAGAAAAGGGTTTTGCTCTTGTTCATAAATCTGTGAGTATGCATGCTACAGAAGAAACAATTACTCAGGAAAACCCACCACTGCATAATGAAATCTGCATCCATTTCAGCCAAAGGTGGCAGCAATCACGTGGTTGGATTTTATCTTTGGGTCCTCTCTCCTGCTGCACCTACCTGGCTGTATCCTCACTGCTGGGACATGATAGATGGTGCTTGGGACTGCAGTAAGAATTATTCATTCTCAGATACGGGAGAGCTTTCTTGTCCACCTGGGTACATGGGAAAGTCATTGGTTGAGGAATGGTGTTTGAGCATTTAGCACATGTAGAAGTTGCACTTGAGGTCTAGTCTTTGCATTTAGCCAAGACTGCTGGTAGCTTGGCTTGTCTTGGGTGAGACACTTCTGAATTTGAATGCAAATAATTCTGGTAAGTATAAGGTAAATATATTAATATAATTTTTTTTGAGCTTTTAATTATTGGACATTATTTTAAAACCCATTTTCCCTGATCTCATCTGGGGAAAGAAAGAGAGATGAATACCAGTTCATTTCATAAAGCTGTTCAAGAATTTATTCATTCAGTGCCACTTGGGATAAAACTTGGGGTGGCAATTCCTAAAGCTTTCATTTTTCAGTAACTTCTTCCCTTACTTAGCTGGAAGACCCATAGCTTGGGACACAAGAACAATATATCTGAAAGGAGACTTGTGAATGGTCACTCTTAAAAACAGACTAGAAATATAATAACTTGGATTTTTTTAATTGCAAAGATAAATAAGAATTTGACAGGAGTTGTCATTATTGTTTAATGACTTTGTCTGAACAGAACAATTGAAGGAAATATGTTTGCTCTTCCTCATCCCTTGCCATTTCCATGATGTCATTAGGTCTGGCCATAACAACTGGAAAGTTAGAACATAGGAAAAGGCACTGCCTGCAGGACAAAATATACACGGTGCATGATAACAACGATAAGTATTACTAGCACAGACATCAAGGTATCAAGGTTTATCAAGAGAACAGAAAATGAGATGGAAGTTTTAGTGAAGATATTTTGCACTGACTTAATCAATAACTAAGCCATTGTTATGATGATTTAGTAAAAAGGCTGCCACATCTGTAGAAATGAAGGACTTAGTGCATGTCTGGGAATTTTGGTTGTTTAGACTTTTTTTCTGAGGTTTTTTTTTTCTTTCCTACATGTGGAGCATCTGCTGCTGAAAAGTATCTACCTGGCTGTCAACACACGCCTGGTCGAGCACCTATAACCTACAGCCTATAAGTGGTTTTGCCTTGCAAGTGGTGTGGATGGCTGGCCACATGAACTGAGCTAATTATTGATTTTAAGATAGTGAGTGGATGAGATTGTTAGTTCAGTTGTAGAGATTGTCCTGCACAGGCCAGAGGCCACTGTTTCAGTTTTGGTTTTCTCACCTGATGTCATCTCCTGCTCATTAGAAGTGGAAGAAAAGACTAAGACTGACTGTTTTGCAGTAGTGACAAGGGTCATTTTCTCATCACTTCTGCTGTAAATCGTTTTTATGCTCTAAGTCTCTTTGCAGCAGTCCACTGCTACATAAGCAAAATTTCAAAATATGTTTGCCCATCCATTTATCAGAAGAGTCATTCCAAAAAGTCGCTTTCTACACCACTGAGTACAAGAGTGCTGGATTGGGCTAAACTCACAGCCCAGGGAGTTAAGTCTTCATCTCTGAGGTAGCAGTGAGCAGGTTTAAGATAATTTGCCATTCATCAGACAAAATTTAGGTCTTATCCTGGCCTCTGACAGAAGGTGGTGTTATCTTACATTTCATTGTATCCTGCAGAAGTCTTTTTCATTAGCTTATGATAGCACTCAATCTCTCTGATATCTTGTCCAACTTCCTTTTTCCAAACCTTGTTAAAATTTTGTCCTCTGTAACTTCTGTACAGTAATAAGATTCTTGAGTTAATCACATACCATGCAAAGAAATATCTCTTTTTAAGTCACTTGACTTTCTCATCTTTCTAACCCATTCCCTTTGGACTGTGATTTGCCTTAAAAAAACCCCATCCTAAGACGTCCAAACCACTGATACACATTCAAATGGTCTAAGTCCTTGCTTAGTGTTCTTCATGCTCCCTATTGCCTTTCAAACACCACATAGCTAATACAAAATGATAAACAATGGGGCTTAGGTGAAATTTAGGGTAGATAAGTCTGGATAAAATAACATGGCTGCTTCATCTATTCCTCTAATTCCTGGCACTATCCATCCTGATGTGCTTTGCAGTTTGCCTTTTCTCTACATCTAGTCGTTAGACTGTAAATGTTATTCATGGGGCAGTGTTGTTCCCTGCTGTGCTTGAGGCACAAGGACAAATATTGACTGCTGATACTGGATGAAGAAAAGAGTTCTCTGCATAGGGCTACAGTAGCTTCTGGGCTGAGGCCTGGGTGATTAGCAGGATGCTGGTGGTTATGGGAGGGATAGGTAGAGAGCTCTTTTGTGTCTCTTTTTAGCATAAAGTTTGTTACTGTAAAATCAAACCAGTAATGGCAAAGTACAAAGAGAAGCTGTATAACAAAGACAGAAGTAGGAAGCAGTTCAGGTGCTGCAGACTCCTGCCCAGCCACAGCTGCATTTCAGTAATGCCAGGGGACAACAGGGACTTTGTCACCACAGTGCTCAGACCACTGCTGTGGAAACAATCTGCCCTGAGTAAATAGGATCACAAAACATGCACATATCTCTGTCTCCATGGGCTTCAAGTGGATTGTGCACCCGCAGGACAATACAGGGATGCGGGTGAGGAAGAGAGATATGAGCGATAGTTATCTCGAGTCTTTGCATACGGTAAAACACCTTCGGAAGGAAAAGGTCTTAAGATGCTTGGGGGTGTATGAGGTGCCTGTTACGTATGAATGTGGAATAACCACGGTGATTCAGAAAAAAAGCACCCTTTTTTAGTATGAAGACTGTCTAGGCTTCCTGGATGTGAAAAAGCTTGAGGATCACTAGAACTCCTCTGTTTTATGTGACACTGGACACAGAATAAAACCTTCTGCGGGGAACCTAAGTATTTGTGGTTCTGTAAAATTTATCTTCAAAAAAGCTAGCTAGGAAAACCTTTGAATTGCACTGTTGGGTTTTTGTTGTGTTGTACCTTCCATGTTTTATTGAGATCCCTGATTTATTCTGGATGATACCAGGAAGATTGGCAGAGAAGTCCTTTTAGCCCCTGAGAGGCAAAATGAAAATATCTGTTCTGTAGCTGCTAGTCTAAAGAGCCAGATCATTAAAGAGTCACTGCTTTCCTGTCTCATGGATAAAGTTCAAATCTGTACCATCAAAATTGGATGAACATCAAAAGGAAAAATAAAAACCCACACTGCAAACATCCATGCAAATAAGGATTACAGCTCTCTGTCAGTGTTATTTATAGCTCTTTCAGTTTAATGACCCCAAACATTGCATGAAGGGTTTGTCTAATGTGCTACCAAGGCTTTTTATAGAAGACAACTGTCTCAAGAATGTGGTAGTGTGAAGACTCCCACAGCAGCACCCATACAGAAATTGCAAATCTCCCTGGGCAGTCTCTTCCTGCACCCATACAGAAATTGCAAATCTCCTTGGGCAGTCTCTTCCTGTCTAATAAAGTTTCAACAGGGGAAAAAAGCAGTGGTATGGAGTTTCAGCCATTGCTTACACATAATGGCAAGCAGAGATTGGTTGAAATCGGTGTGTGTTTTAGCAATCAATTAAAAATAACTAGCACATCAAAAGTGTAGAAAGATGTGCTTTTGTGACTGTAAATGGAAAAATTTGGGATGTTACAGTTCCCAACTGTTTTCTGCAATGTCTTGGTTAGTGTTTCCTCCCACATGGGGAGAGGTGCAAAGGAAAGCTGCTCAGTGTATGAGCTGTCTCCCTTGAGTGCTCCTGCCCGCCCCAGGACTGAGAGTGACCAGCCACTGACAGCACCATGATCAATAATAGCACATTCCAACTGCTCTTTTTCATGCGTGGACGTAAAGAACACAGATTTGAGTCAGTGCTGTGGCATACAGGCAGGATATAATAGATTTATGGATCTACACAGGTACAAGTGACTGCTATAGCCAAGAGTAGTAGTATTGCTCCTATTTTATTAAAACTGCCAGAGAAAAAGACTCTTTTCTTGCATGGCTTGCCTGACCAGTAAGGCTGTGATCACTACTATGTGAGACCAGTGAGCAAAGTCAGACGAATTAGAATGAATCATCATTAAAGAACAAAAAACATGTCTGCTAACAGTAATTAACATCTGTTTTCATCTATATTGCTTTTAATTTACAGAGCTTCAGTCATGGCTGAACTATTCTTTATGCTATTCATTACCTGACCACACGCCACTGCTAATTTTTTTCAAGTGGGTTCACTATTTATAAATGTTCAACAGTTTGTGCCAACAGATGAGGAGAGGGAGGGTCATATTTATTCTATATCTATGAACAGAACAGAGTAATTCCAGTTGCAAGGGACATGCAGTGATCATCTGGTCCAATTGCTGACTACTTTGAGGCTGGTCAAGTTAAAGCATGTTGTTCAGGCTTTTGTTCAAATACTTCTTAAACACTGACAGGCTTGGGGCATTGACCAACTCTTTAGGAAGCCTGAATATAAATTTACAGAGGAATAAATTTCATGCTAAAAATTAGTGGTGTTTTAGTGTTCAGGAATACCAAATGGTGGCTGCCTAAGTAACAATACACATCTCACTTCTATATTTCACAGAGCAACCCAGTTAATTTTGGTATTATTAAACCAACTTTGTTGGTTGAATTTAATTATTTTGTTGGTACAACCTCAGCTCTAATTAAACATTTATAACCTCACATAGCTAGACACAATGCAAGTCACCCCAACTGAGAGACCTTTGCTCATGGAAAATCAGCATCTGATGTTTGCAAGACAGAATGGAACCAGAATGTTGAAGCATCTACTCACTATCCAAACAGTCTCTATTGTTACAGTTATTGCCAGTAATATCCTGTTTGTCACTGGGATAGCACTTTGGTTTGCCTGCCATAGAAATAGCATTTACCTCGTGGTTAAACCTTTTCAGTGTGGACCTTTGGAAATTCACCAAATACAAGGGAACCCCAGGGCTCTGACCTCCACCAAAACCTCTTCGAAATGCCTTGATAATTAACCAAACCTGTAAACTTCCATACATCCAATGAAAGAAGCCATTTTTGTATCCAAATAACAAATCTGCCTTTCCCATCTGTCTGGCATTGCCTCTGACTGTACTCTGCATCCAGCACATCCCTGGCAACAGGCCCTGAACAAATTTGCTTTTGTGGACTGTGGGTGAAATCTGTGGCAGAATATTGCTAGTGTGGAGTCAACAACTGGTTTGGGCTTTGGTACTCTGCAGCTGCATACATGGTGAAATACCAACAGGTTTTCTTCCCAGACATCACCGTATCTGAGTTGTGAATGCTGTGTCAGTTGTCTGCAGGAAGCCTGCTCCTTCCCTAGCTGAAATCCATCTACTGCCTTTGACTCCTTGGAGGGACATTGGACACAAATTTTGTAGATTTTTTCAAGCCCTTTTATGTGAAAGGTACTGAATAAGTACTGTATGGGTCTAATACTGTTGGAGCTCAGTCCTTTGAAATGCTGGTTGCTTCCTCTTGGCCACCCTTGTCAGTATGTTCACCTGCTTCACCTGTCCCAGGGAAACCTACCCAGGCAAGAAGCTGAAAAGATGCAACACAGCAGGGCAAATACATGTAGCTGCAGGGCCGTGAATGGTTAATGCCTTGGCCACTGCAGTGGTGCATCTGGAGCTATTCCCAACGCTGGGCTGGATAGTATCACTGTCTCCCCCGAGTTGCTGGAGTTGTGTCAGTGAGAAACTGCTCTGAGATCACCACTGGAGTCCTCAATTTTTAATGCTTTCCCCTCTGCCTACGTTTTCCATTAGAAAGAAGGAAATTGGTAAATGCCCTGGGACTCACAACCAGGCTGTGACCTGGAGAGGCAAGAGGGAGAGCTTGCTAATGCACCACTGCTGGTAACAATGCCTGGATGAAAAACCTTCAACGGAAAGTGCAGCTTCACAAAAATATGTAGCAATTTATTGCTTTTGAGCATTTACAGCATGGAAGACCAGAATCAAACAGTTTCAGCTTGTTTGGGAAAGTTTGTTTTGGCAGAGGCAAGCGCAGGGGCATACAAACTAGTTCCCTGGGGTAAATTCAAATGTGATTTTGCAGAGCCTCAACCACCCTGCAGGATCTGCCCATCTATGAAGCTTCCCTGTGTGCCACAGTGCCTGTGGTATCACCATGCCCATGATATCGCTGTGCCCATTGCACTGCTGTGTCACCTTTCCTCTCGACTACAGGCTTCCTTAGCTGAATGGGCTGCTGCAACAGAATAGCCTAAAGTCTGTAATCTCAGCAGTAAGGTTGCCCCAAGCGAGCTCTTTTCTCTCTCAATACCCACAGACAGTATTTTAGATAGGTTATGTTATGCCTTATGCTATGTAATATTTTTATGTTTTATGAGCAGGACTTTTTCTGCTCCAGAAGTAATTTAGAATCATAGAATAGTCAGGGTTGGAAAGGACCTTAAGATCATCTAGTTCCAATCTCCCTAACATGGGCAGAATACCTCACACTAAACCATGCCACCCAAGGCTCTGTCCAACCTGGCCTTGAACACTGCCAGGGATGGAGTATTCACAAC
>JANRGW010039029.1:0-20277 GCA_024733675.1 Psilopsiagon aymara
CCTCCATCCCTTGTCCAAAGCCCCTCTCCAGGTTTCCTGCAGCCCCTTCAGGCACTGGAGCTGCTCTCAGGTCTCCAACCCCTGCCCATTCCAGATCTCCAGACAAGCACAGGCTGGCTTATGGCTCCCCTTTAGAGCATCGCAAGGAGGATGCCTGAGAGCGCAGCGCACAAACCCCGGCTCTGCCAGCGCTGTTGGGCATCCTCCATAGGACGAGCCAGGATGGAGCCGGGCGTCCCGGCCATGTCCTGCGCTGTCCGGTGACACCAGAGCCCTGCTGTGCAGCTGAGCGCGGTGGATGCCTGTGCAAGGCCCCGGTCACGAGCTCGGCTATCTTTAGCTGAAGGTATTTATATTCCAGGGCAGTGGCGTGGCAGCCACCGGGCAGGCAGCAAAGGCATCAAAGGAGGCAGGAGGGGGCTGCACCAGGAGAGCATCGGGTGCTGCCCCACCACGCCTGGGCGAGGATGACCCCGGAGGAGGAAGGCTCCGAGGCAGGGCCCCCGCAGCACGTGCGTATCCGGGTGGAGGAGCAGTCGTTCTGCGTGGAGAAGGCGCTGCTGGTGGAGAGCAGTGAGTACTTCCGTGCCCTGTTCCGCTCGGGCATGAGGGAGAGCACGCAGGAGGAGATCGGGCTGGGGGAGCTGAGTGCGGCCGGGTTCTTCACCATGCTGCGGGTGCTGGCGGGCGAGAGGCCTGTCCTCGGCAGCGAGGAGACCTTCCAGGCGGTCGAGTGCGCCGCCTTCCTGCAGGTGAAGCCCTTGGCCAAGTTCTTGATCAACTCCATCAATTCCGACAACTGCATCCTGCTCTTCCAAGCCGCTGCCATATTCGGCCTCTTGGACCTCTTCCACTGCGCCGCACTCTACATCAGGGACAGCTACACGGAGCTGGAGGAGTACCTGGACTGCCTCCCTGCAGACCTGCTGGCCTATGTGGAGTCCCTCCTACCCAGCACCTTCGTGGCAGTGGGAGCCCATACACCCACCTTTGAGTTCTTAGAGGACCTCTCCAGGACCCTCTGCTACCTGGATGAGGACACCAACACATGGAGGACCCTCTCCTGCCTGCCGCTGAGCGCCAGCACGTTCCTAGCCGGCATGGCAACCATGGATAACAAGATCTACATCGTGGGTGGTGTGTATGGTGCCAGCAAGCAGGTGGTGGAGAGCAGCTTCTGCTACGATGCTGACACCAACACATGGAGCGAGTTCCCCAGTCCCCATCAGCTGCGCTATGATGCCAGGCTGGTTGCGCACGAGGGCTTCCTCTATGCCATCGGTGGGGAGTACGAGAGGATCTCACTGAAGTCCGTGGAGAGGTACGACCTGGCCTCCAGCACGTGGACGTTCGTCTCTGACCTGCCGCAGCCCAGCTCAGCAGCGCCCTGTGCCCAAGCCATGGGGCAGATCTTTGTTTGCTTGTGGAAGCCTCTGGACACCACCATCATCTATGAGTATCAGACCCAGCAAGACGCATGGCTTCCCATCACAGAGCTCAAGCGGCAGCAGAGCTATGGGCACTGCATGGTGGCCCACCGTGACAACCTCTACGTGATGCGCAACGGGCCCTCGGATGACTTCTTGCGTTGTGTCATTGACTGCTTCAACCTGACCTCACGGCAATGGACCGCCCTGCCCGGGCAGTTCATGAACAACAAAGGAGCCCTCTTCACCGCTGTCATCAAGGGTGACACCATCTACACCGTCAACAAGATGCTGACGCTCCTCTACTCCGTGGAAGAGGGCACCTGGAAGTTCAAGAAGGAGCGGGCGGGTTTCCCACGCAGCGGCTCCCTGCAGACCTTCCTCCTGCGGCTGCCGAGGCGCGACCACAAGATCGCGATGTAGGTGAGCCCCATCCCACATTGGGATGCTCTCCTTGCACGTGGCCTCGGCTCTGCTCCCCCCGCTCCCCCAGGGCTCCTCTCCTCTGCCGAGCCGTGCTCAGGTTCAGGGATGCTTCATGTTGGGCCTTGGAGGGGGTGCTAGACCCTATCAGAGGGAAGGGGGCTGCAGGCAGCTGCTGCCTGCCCTGCCTGCACTGCATGGGCTGTGTATGAAGTCCTACCAGACACAGGCTCATGTGCCCACCACGGGCAGGGCTTCATGGCTTCTGCAAAGGACAGATCACAGAGATGCAGACACGGGGGTTATTTATTCTGAAGGTGAGCAGCATCCCACCTCCTCTGCTCCCATGGGAAAACATCCATTCTATCCTGGAATTAAAAGGAAGGTTATCAAAACTCCCTGTGCTTGCCATTACTGCTGGGTTCGGGGTTTCTCCCCCCCCTTTCTGAAGGAAACACCTCCTCAGGGGCCCCACGTCAGGGCCCGCTCCTGCCCACTGAGTGCTTTTTCAGCTGCGGCTCCGTTTTGGAGCTGTACGTGGGAGTGCGGTTCCCACACAGCCCCTGATCCCTGGGGAGATCTCCAGGGCTGCTCCCGGGCACAGCGGGGTCCTGGGAGGAGGAGGGGAGAGGGGGAAGTGAAGGAAAGGATTTCGTGGGCACCGGTGCTTAATGCACGGAGGGGTTTGGGGGGGACCCAAAGTCCATTATTCACCCATCAGCTCCTCCAGGCTCCTCCGGAGCCCCAGCACAGAGCCAGCGGGGTGGCTGGGGCAAGTGCTGGTGCTCCTTTTGAACCCAGACACAGCCTTTTGAGGACACAAAAACCTTGGAAAAGCAGAGGATGCTGAAAGGGAAGGAGAGGAGAGAGCACCAGCACTGCAGGGTGATGCCGGAGTTCCCAGGAGATACCACTGCCCGGTGCTGAAGCCCTCAGCACCAGCTCTGGGGATGGCTGGAGGACACAGACACCCCCCCCCCCACCTTCTGCAACCACAGTACTGCTGAGAGACCCATGGGGACCAGGGCAGCAGCAAACCCAGACCATGGCTCAGCTGGTTTCCCATCCATGAGGCAGGCTTTGGGCTCCCTGTGCCATCCCGGCAGAGACGGAGCGGTTGGGAATACCATCTGGGATGCCTCAAACACCTCTGCTCTGACCCTCGCTGAGTTCTCAGCACTTTCAGAACAGTTCCCTCAGTTGAGAACAAACCCCACAAAACACAACCACAAACCAAAACAAGCGGGAAAACCCCAGCTCGTGTCCATGTCCGGGCTGAAAGCCCTTGATGTGCCTTGTCCCTGTTTGCCCTCCACCACTGAGCCAGGCCAACAGCCCTGCAGGTCCAGGACGTGATGAGACAACCTCCCACCACACACTGTGTTGTGACAGCTCAGGGGTTTACAAAGGTATTTGCCAACAAAAGGTTTTAAGTGTAGCACCTGGGGAAAGAGCAGCTCTTGGCAGGCACTGTTGAGTACCGCATGGATGCTCCCATGGTTTGTTGGATCCATCAACCCAAACCATGGTATAGAAGCAACGCAAGGTAATTTCAGGGAGCAAAAAGACACCTCCAACCAGGGGATAGAACTGACGAGCCAGGACCAAGCAAATCCCTAAGGAAAGCTGCTCAGCCGTTGCACACAGTGGGCACAACTGCAAATGTGCCTCGTGTTGCTGGAATTTAACCTCCAACATCACACATTACCGGCACCGCCACAGCACCATTATCTTCCCCTTTCCGTCTTCATGGTGTTTACTCCACCAAAGATCTCAGTTTGAGGCAAGGTGATCTCTCTAATCACAGTTTAATCTTTTGCAAGTCCCTTTTTTAAGGTGACATCATCTTGGCAAGGATGAACATAAGGAAAAGCCGCCTTAGAATGGACTTGCCTTATAAGGGCCATATCAAAAATAAAAGCTTGTATAACCAAGGGAAAGCTGGAGGAAAAACAGGGCTGGGAGTTCCAAAACCAGCCTGTGAGCTCCCTTGGTCATATCAGGTGCCGCATTTTCCTTTCCAATGCCATTAAAGAAGAGCAGGTATAAAGCATCCTTGGGTACGGACAGGTCAAGCCCACAACCTGGAAGCCAAATGTCCTTGTTGCATCCAGGCTGGGATGAAGGCAGCCCTGGAGGCCTGTGCCCTCCTGCTGGTGCTTGCACCTACCTTGAAATACAGGAAGAAGGGACTCGGTGTTTCAGCTCGAGGGCTGGGAGGTTGTTTGGAAGGATACAGTGGAAAAATGGTACTAATGCAACGAATACAGGACTTCCCCTGCTAGGCTGTGCCAGCTGGCATTTCTACAGGAGACACAAGAACCCCTCCAACCATCTTTACTCGAAGCAATTACATCTGCATCTAATTCACAGGAAAACAATCTACTTTAATGGAAAAACACTGCCCGCTGTTCCAGCGCCAAGCCAAGAGACACATGCCATGAGGGGACCTGAATCGCCCGTTTTCCATCCTTCAGTTGCATACAAGAATTCCCCTGGGAATACAGATTTCCTGATCCTGACATTTGTGTTTAACTTCATTTGGCGCCGCTGTCTCCACAGTTTAGGGAAGCATCCCCTGAATTTCCCTGATTCCTGCAGAGCACGAGGGCAGCCAAGCTGCTCCCAGTCTCTCTGTTCTGGGTCTATGGAATCCCCTGAGCACAAACCCTTGTCTAAGCCGTTTTTCATCACACTGGATAAACTTCCTGTACTTCTAGAGCAAGGGCAGCCTGGTTGCTTTCTGTATACTCATTGAATTGTGTCTGTTTCTCACGTTCTTGGTTTAAAAGAGAAGCTGATGTGATCAGACTGGGTATCAATCACAGTATCAAACCACAGCTAAGTTGGATGAGACTCTTGCCAAGCCAGGACCAATAAATGCTGCTTCAGGAGCCCTGTTTTTATGAGAACTGCATCTTCTGCTGATTTGTAGAACCTTTCAAGCATCCACATTGAACTGCAGCTGAAAACACAACACCCATCCCCCCCAGTGGAGGAAGAAAACTGTGCTTTGGGTTTTGCAAAACCTAAGCCGAAGGCAGTTTGGGTCTTATTGCATCTAATCTGAAGAGCAGAGATGATCAAGGGGGGAGATGTGTGGGTGAAGAGATAAACACTCCTCTTAGAAAGCTTTTGCTTAGTGCAGTGCCACACACGCTTATGGTGGGCGTCCATAAACCAGGGCTGGACACCAGCCAGTGCTTTGGAGGTTTGTGCCCAAGAGCCGTGGTGCTGGAGTGGGCACGAAGCAGCAGAAGGGTAAACGTGTGCTGACCCACCCGAGTTCTTATGTGGTCCAGAGCGAGGGGCAGCTGCGGCTGGGATGCAGGGTGCAGGTCACTGGGCTTTCATCACCAGCTCTTCCAACGCCTTCTCCCTCTGATTCCCACAAAGCAGAAGAACTTCTTTGATTTCATTTTGCTGGAAACCCATATCATTGAACTGAGATAACAGACGCAAGAACTCAGCTGCCTGGAGAAGGAGGAAGGAGAGATGTTATCATGGGGTTTAAGGCTGGATTTACCATAGTTACAGCTGAAACAGTGCAGGGTGACGAAGCTGCAGCCATGCGACCTGGCCGGGTTGTGTTACCAGTGAAGGGCACACTGAGGGCACACATACCACTGCCAGCGTTTAAAAATGTGCCTTTACCTCAGCTTTTGAAATTAGAAATAGTTAATGAAGTCATGCTCTGCCTCCACTTATTCCTGACAAAGTTTAACAGAAATTCCATGCAAGTGTTTGTCTGTGTTACAGAGACTGCTTAAAGGCAGGGAGCACAAGCTGGAATTCACTTTTCCTTCTCCCCCCTTGCTCAGGCTGGGCCCCAGCACCACGACATCACCCGGAGCTGTGTCCTCAATAAATAACCCCCAGCCTGACACCGAGCCCCGGGCGCCCTCCCGCCGCCACAGCCCTAGAGAGCAGTGATTGCCATCCTATGTGCCATCAGCATCATGTCAGTCACCACCAGCCCATGTTTCAAGCAGTTCTACCCCTCCTGGCCCTTCATTACCCCCAGGAGGGGACTGATGAAGACAACCCCTGGTGTGCCACCATGGTGGTTCTCTTTGGGGGATGAATGCAAAAGGGGAGCAGGGAGGGAGCAAGCGTAGGTGCTGGTGGGCTTGGAGTGAGGGATTCTCTGCTTGTGGGTTGAGTGAGCACCATGCTTGCACAGTGGGGTGTGAGGATGGATGGAAAAGAGAGATGAAGCGAGTGTCCTGTGTCCCTCCCTGGGGATTCCTTGTGGTGATGCTGTGCTGGGGGTCTGCTGTGGGTGCAGGGCAATGGGTCTGACCTGCTGGGAGGCTGCATGAGGGGCAGTGGAGGTGTAGGGGAGCGTTCAGCCCGCTGGAAGAGCGAGAGCAGAGGACACAGCACAAAGGAATGGGCTGGGCTGCCCCCTCTGACCTGTTTTTCTGAGTACTGGAACATTTCCATGGCCTCCTCCACCTGCCCCTCCTCGTAGCCCTGCTTCAGCAGCCGGTCACAGGCACTCAGGTAGCTCAGGAACTGCAGAAGAAGACAACCGGGGTTAATCCAACCCTGCAGACACAGGGAGTGATTGCATTCAGGAGCCCACCTTGTAACCTGCCAGGGACACACTCATGGGGACGACCTGGGCCACCACCACCCTGCCTGTGTGGCTCTGTCAGCAGGACTCCCACCAGGACAAGACAACATCCCGGTCCATTCCCTCTCCCAGGGTGGAGGAGCAGGGAGGACGAGGAGCAAACCAAACACCTGACCCATCTGAGGTACAAAGCGATGGCCTCAGGCTGCAGGGTGAAGCAGAACCTGTCCCTGTGAGATGCCTACCCTCAGCCAGTCCTGCATCCCTTTGATGCACCAGGGTTCAGGCAGAGGGGGGGTTCACTCCAGGGTCCAAACACAAAGCCCACCCCAGGGGAGACCCATGTGTGTCATTACTGAAAGTAAACAGTTATTTTTGGCTTTCCTCGTTGTTCTTGGAGTGCTGACAGCACTATTCCCAGCAGCATCTTTTAAATATCACAAAAATCATTCACTGTCCAAAACCATATGGAACAGACAATAATAAATGAGCTATACGATAGCAGGGGGAATAAAACCATCCCTTGGGTCTCCCTGAAGCCGTGCTGTCTTCATCCAAGGAGAAGCTGATTCATATCTCCCCAGATCCACCAGCACAGACCTCACCCTCCCCAGCACTGCATAGCAAGGAGAAAGATTCAGTAAAAGATCATGAAACATATGAAAAAGCCAAAACAGCCCCTCAGATGTTGAGTGGATCTGGTTTGGCTGAGCAGCAGAGTCAGGAGTTTAAGAAATGTCAGCCTTAATGAGCAGCTTGTTAACTCAAAATTGAGATATTCCCTCCTCATGGCATTCCTAACCTGGTTCTGCTTTCCTTGTTACCCTACTAACTACAAATCCAGACCACTGCTGTATTGTATTGCTCGTCCGCAGCAGGGACAGCTGCTTGCCATGCTCATGGCAGAGCACAGAAGAGTCGTGGCAGCGTGTTCAAACCCAGCATGAAACTGGTGCCATTGTCAACTCAATGACTTTTATCATTATACATATATATATTCTCAAGATTAAACAAAACCCGTGTTTTAAATACTATGACCCCTGGGTCTGGAACCGGCCCCACCACACACTGGGGAAGAGGAGGAAGTGCCACTGCCCTCTTGAAGCTCCTTCTCCTCTTGTAGCTCTCAAGGAGGCTCCTTAGAACACTCAGACATTCAGGCACCCCTGGAGAGCAAAGCCTTCAAACGCAGTGATGCGTTTTTGGTTTAGCTCTTGGCCATAACAACCCAGGTGATGAACCTCTGGTGTGCTGGGGCAGCTCCTTGGGCCTTTTAGAGACGTTCATCCACTAAGACTGAGAAGGCATTGCCTCCTTTAGGCAGCAGACCTGCCTTCTTCAGCAGGGTGGGCTCTGCCAGTTTGACACTGCAATGAAACTGAGCAGTTTTTGGCTACCATCTGGTACTACAATCAATCTTCACGGTTGAAGCTGTCATCATTACACACTGAAACCCTGCCTGACACCAACAAGCAATGAAGAACGCCCACAGCTCTTGTTTTTAACTTGAGTTGAAACATATTCAAGGAAGGTTTAGCCTAATTTGGTAGCTGTTACTTGTAAGAGACACGTGAAGGGTTCAGCTTTATGCTTCATCTTGGTTCTATTAGGCATAAATGGGAAAGATGGGAACTGACGGTGAAGAAGGTACAGGATATAAGGCAGACCTTGTATTTTGGTGCATTTATCTCTTCTCCAAGGGAATGGGAGCCCAGTGTTTGTACAGAAGGGAGCAGACTGTACCTATTTCCATCCTTACTAAGATGCACTGATTCTTCATATTGAAGCCAGCAATTGCTACAAGATCCCTTTGCATGGCTCTGCTCATCTCCCTCTGCCTGGATGAAACTTTCATGCATTGAAGAAATGAAGGTTCCCTCCCCACCTCAGCTTGCAGCAACCACTGCCTGAAACACCACCGAGGGCCTGATCAAGCTGGGGGTGACTCGGGAAGGAGCCAGAAACTGCAGAATGACTCAGCCACAGAGCAGCTTCATGCACCGACCAGATGGGACAGAGCTGGCCCACACAGCACAGGCAGATCCCGGGGGAATGGGAAGGAGATGGCACCCGACAGCAGGAGATGGCTGCTCGGTGCTGTGCCTGCTCACACCTCTGCCTGGGGCCTGCTCCTGCTCCCTGGCATGACAAGCAGGTGGACATCCCTCTTGCTCAGCTGTGACCAAGCCCCTTCTCTCTCTGCAAGAGCTACTTGGATAATTTAGCCCTATTAAAAGCTCCACTGGGATAGGCAGGTCCAGCCCCAAACCAGTGGCATCCCTCATGACATGGATGCTCCAAGCCCACATGGACCACTGGACAAACAGAGACGTCGGAATTAGGATGCTGCACAGTGATGTACTCGGGTACCAGGGGTAGGAAGAGGTCGTATCTTAACTGTTGTCAATAAATTCCAGGTTATTATAGAATGCTCCTTAAGAAAAGAGCTCCAGGACCCAGCCTTGATGCCTGCATGGAGTCCCTGGATTGCTCTGACGCAGGGAACTTGTGTTTTGGAGAGAGCCCAGACAAATCCCAGAGGTATTCGCACAATCCCGCTGACAGGATGAGCCATGGCAATAATCGCATGGATCTACCAGCCAGGAAAAAATTATGTGCAACAAGTTTCCATATACAGGGGCAAGAAGTGTACTTCAAAAGGACACGAGGCTCCATGCAGCACATTGAGCAGATAACGCTGCCTGGCTCTTATCAGTCGCTGAAAAGCAGAGGGCAGCTCATTTTATTACAGCGCAAGTGCAAATGTGTGATCTCCAGGCAGACCCTGTCAGCTGAGGATAATACCGAAGGGGGAAACCCAAGGCTGTCAGAGTCCAGCCCCAAGCGATACAGCCATCCCTTTCTCCATGAAAACCAGGTGTTGCCTTCCCAAAGCTTTCTGCTTCCTGCCAGCGCCACCAACCTGACTTAAGCTTTGCCTTCCAGTCTTCTGGAGGGTGAGGATGGCTTTGTGGGTGGGGTAGCCCAAGGCTATCACTGGCTCAATGAGGTCTCGCTCCTCTTGGCTCAATGCTGAGAGCAGGTCAGTGGCCGGATCCAGTTGGGATCTGCAGGAGCTGAGGGGTGGTGCAGGTGCAGAGGCAGGGGGGAGGCAGGCGTAGGGGCTGAGGGACTGCAAGAGAAAACACAGCACATGGCCTTCTTGCTCCAGCTCATGGGATTACATTAAGAAACCCAGGCTGAAGCAATGCTTCCGAATGCCAGCAGTTACCTTGTTCCCTCCAGAAGAGGAAAATTCCCATGCATGGAACAAACCCCCCTGGGCATCAAAGGAGACTGGATTTAATTAAATCCAGGCTCAGCTACAGATACAGATCAGAGAAAACAGCACTTGGGAGGGTTCATGGGAGAAAGCAATAAAAGCAGCTTCCTTTCCCTGGGAATCCTGCTCATCTCTCCAGCAAGAAAAGCCATTCTTGTTCTTGATGGACAAGGAAGAGGCAATGCTGCCTGCGCACAGGCAATGCAGCAGCCTGGGCAGGAGGATGCTCCCGACACCCATTTATGCCCTTGATGCTTATCAGATAGATTCAGTCTCTGTTACAAAGCCATCTACAGAAATGACCTCGCACACACGTGTGCTTGCTGGGGTTAAGGCTTTAGCATTCAGCATGATGCATGTGGAACCCTATTTGTGTTATTTAGTGCTCCACATGAAAATGAAGTAAGACACCTTGCTTGCTGGGAAAACCAGGGATATTTTGGTTAGGACAGAGCAAGTAAACGTGCTCCCAGAAACCTTGCCTTTAAACCCAGGGAAAAAAACCCTTTCCTTCAGTTCTGATGAAAACGTGTCAGCAATTTCTCCTGGATTCAGCATTCCCAAAGCCCCATTTCAGTTCCGTTTTGCTGCCCAAACCCCAGCAGAAGGGACCAATTTGATGCCCTCCACCTCCCTCCTGTCTGAGCAACAAGCAAAGGGCACCAGAAGACAACCCCTCACCGGCACCGTGGGTTTATGCCGTTTGATGGGGGGGATCGGCGCTGCCGGAGGCGATGGCACCAGGGTCCCCACCGAGGACACGTCCGGGGCTGGCCTGAACCTGACGCCGCGGCTGGTGTGGGGCCGCTGGGGCAGAGGCTGCAGCACTGGGACCCTGCTCTCCACAGCAGCTCTGTTCAAAGGGTGCACCAAAGCAGCCAGCTTCCTCCTGGCCGCTTCCAGCTCGTTCTTCATGTTGTTAAAGATCACCATGGATCTCTTCTGCTTGCTCAGGACCGGGCTGGCTGTGTTGTGGACGATGCTCTCCGGTGAGGGCTCCAGCAAGCCGGGTGATGTCTTTGGTCTGGTCTGGTAAAAGCCAGGACACGGAGCCCCACTTCTCCCAGCATTTCTCCTCCTGGAATTCTTTTCATCCTTGTCGCTCTCTTCCCAGGAGGTCGAGGAGTACTCATCATCCTCTGAGTACTCATCCTCCTCCGAGTACCAGGTCTCACTCTCAGTGTCGGACAAGGCACCTCTGCCCTTGGCAGGCCCATGGCTGTCAGCAGCAGCGCTCAGGCTGATGCTGCGCCGCACAGGCCCATCCCGTGCTCTCCCTCCATAGCGGTCCGCAGGGTCCACCAGCAGCAGCCAGCACGGGGGAGCCGTGGGGACGACTTCAGAGGTGACCCGGTGGTGGGAGGTTTGCTGCTGAGAGGCCACCTCCACCCAGTAAAGCACTTTTCTCTCCAGTGAGAAGTCGTACTGTGGGACAGCAAGAAGAGGGTGGTGAGGGCATCTGAAACCAGACCAGGCAGACAGAGCAACCCATGCACTTCACCAGGGAACCCTGAGGGCTGCATCCTTCCCATACTGGCTCCTTGAGCACCAGGGCTGGCTGTGGGCACTGGGATGTAGGTTTGGGCAGCAGCAGCTTCATCGCTGTAGGGAATCCCTAGATTTATACTTGAAAATAGTCTTGCTACAAGGTTATTGCTATTTTGAGCTGTACCTAGAAGTGATTTCATAAACCAAGTGGTTTATGCTTGGAGGCGGTTTTGTGTCATTCGTCTACTGTGGGAGAGGGTGCAGAGAGGAGATGTGAGCATCCTGATTTCAGGCAGCTGCAAGAGGCACCACATCCAGCCACAGGCTAAAGGACAGCGCAGAGCTCATGTGTGTACCTCATTCACGGCACCTGGCAGAGCCACCTCAACCATAGGGGCTCAGGAGCCAACAAGGCGGGAGATGCCACCTTGGGCAGAGGCAGGATAAGCCATGGGAGTCTCCGATGGCGCCAGGGGCTCGGCTGGTCCCCAGACAGAGTTGTCATTTCCACATAGTCCAGCTTAAAATATGTGTTTGAGACTGAAATCAGAGGGTTTTCCTGGAACAAACAAGCCTGGCCTCTCCCAGAGCTCTCCAAACAAGGTCTCCTCCAGAGGGGCAGGCAAGTACATTCACAGCCCAGGAATGCTGTTTTTACTGCTCCCTGCTACTTGTTAGCTGCGGATCCAAACCAGCCTCCCCAAGGAAAACACCACCACGTGCTTCCAGAAGGATCAGCCCAGGCCACCAGTGCAATCAGACCAGAACCGACCAGGCAAAAACCCAGGGCTGGGGGTTTCTCAAGGTAAGATGGAACGGTGGATGGTCCATGGGGATGCAGACCATCACCTGCCTTTACACAGGTGGCAAACAGTGTGTGCATTAACATTCCCTTTGGAAAAATTGATTAAAATGAACAACATGGTGGCTCTTCGTGTTAAACACATCCTGTGGATTTGGGATGTGTCATTTTGGGGGGTGGGATGAGCAAGGCTGAGCTAGGGAAAAGCCAGATGTGAGGTTTACCACTGGTTCACCCATCACCAGGGGTGAGCAGAGGCTGTTTGGGATCACTCAGATCACCTTCCCACATGACGTGCACTGACCCCATCTATGGGCAACACTACTTCAGGCTAAACACTCACAATGTTGCTACAGCAGCAGCTGTAGATTCAAAAGCAGTTTAGGACTCAGCAATGTGGAAGATCACAAAGTGCCACAGGACAAGTTTAGTGGAAGGTATCCCTGCCCGTAGGAGGGGGCTGGAACTAGATGAGCACTCAGCTCCCTTCCAACCCAAGCCATTCTGTGATTCTGTGCTGCAGCTCAGGTAGCGTTGCCTGCTTGTATCTGTTCTATTCATTAATATATTCAATACATATTATTAATTAATGAGATCCTTCTGCTTGGATGTGATTAAGAAAAACCAACCCCAAACCAACCCCTTCCTCACTCTCACCCAGCACAAATGATCCTCACCTCCTCCCACTCCTGCTGCAAACCAGCCAGTTACGAGGAGATCTATTAGGAGCAGAGGATTCCCTTCTTTCAAAAGGGAAGGAAGCCACCATTGACATCCCTGTGAGCATTCCCCCAGGAGCAAATCCAGGCACGGAGGCAAGCAGAGGCCACTCACCATGGTGCTCATGAGGATGTCGGTGCAGTCGGGGACCTCAATGGCAGGAGCAGTGATTAAAGTGATTTCTCCCCCTGAGTCCCCGTCGGGGCTCCAGGCCTTGCGGAAGGGAACTTCATCCAGGTAGCTCATCACTGCCACCTGATTACCGTCTGCTGGAGGAAGCGATGAAACACAAGTGTAAAAGGCAGGACCAGCTCCTTCTAAGTTGGGTGGAAGGAGAGAAGGATGAGCTGTGTCAAGTGACAAGGATAAAAGAAAAACAGCCCTTAAAGATGTTGCCACTTGAGTAAAAACCATGGTGTGCAATGCCTTTAATTACTGACAATAGGAAGTTTTGTCTGAACTAACCTTTGCTATTCTGAGCTTGAGCCAGCAGGACCTGACCAAGCTTTCAGCTTCCTTTGGCAGAGATGCTGAGTGTTTCCCATCACTCCTCCCCATCCGCCCTCCCGCTTCTCCCTCTTCCTCCACTGCCCATCTCATGGTCCCTTTCCCAAGCTGAGGACAGACTGAACACTTCTCTCAGTTCCAGAGGCAGAAGCCACAGCAAAGGAGGACACAGGACACCCCACAGGTCTCTGTGTGACCCGAGCACACCTTTGCTTGTGGAGCTCACACACATGGCCACGTGCTGCTAAGCTGTCACACAGATCAGCCCAGGGAGCCAGGGTGAAGGCATCCCCACCAGTGCCACAGCAAGTTACCCTGAGCCAGGCCAGGAGGCTGGGGCAGAGGCAAGCTCCAGGGTCAGAGGGGGGTCAAACAAGCCATTGTAAAGCCCAATTAGCTTTTAAGATCCATCTATTCGTTGTAAGTGTGGGGATTTTTTTAGATCACCAAAGAGAAACATTTCTGATCAGCTGGAAGTGGTGGCATGGAAAATGTTACTGCAGGAAGTCATTAGCTCTGTATAAATGTCTCAGTTCAGTACAAAGCTATTAGTTGCTGCACGAAACTTTGAGTCCCCAGCTTCCCAGCAATGACAGCATGCAAAATGCTTCCCTTTAGGAACTGGCAAAAGCTGGACAGCCTTCCACTGAGTCCTGGTACCTGCTGCCGGTGCCTATTCACCCCGAAGTCTCAGCAGTCATCCCCAAGACACACACTCAGTATTTGGTGTGATGTCTCTAAGTGCTTTTACCAATTGTTTTCTTACCTCTGAAAAGAAATGGCTTCTATGACAAGGAGGATAGAAAAGAAAATGAATGTCTGAAAGGGAGAAAAAGCTGCCTGTTTACTGCAAAACAAAGGTCTATCATGGGAAATGGCATTCAGAGTAGTTTGTTAGGGCTAGCAAAGGACTAACAAAGGGCTTCCAGACCACAAACAGCAACATGCACAATCACTCAGTGCAACTCAGTTACTCTTACTGCAGTTACAAAAGAGTTGGCACTTGCCTGCTTAGGCCAGGAGCCTTTAATACCCGGGGCTGTGTGCAGGCACAGCCCACCTTAACATGCTTTGTGGCTCCCACACATGTGCTACTGCTCACATGCAACACAGGCAACGTGCTGGGAGCCTGCTCGGAGCCAGGCCATCTGCTCCCCAGCCTAAGAGGGCTCAGGGTAAGTTACAATCTACGTCAGCACTGACAAAGACAACGATGAAAACCTCTGTAAGCAAAGCCACCGTCCCCCAGCTTGCTACAGCTCCTCTGCGTGGCTGTGCAGCCCCTGCCTGCAAGAGGAACAGACCCTCCTTGCAGTACGCACTGAGAATCAGCTCCTAAAAGCTGTGTGGTACAAAGGTGTGAAGGAAAACAAGTTATCTAATTGTCCAACACCTACAATGGCTTTACTTGGGTTTAAATGCCACTTTAAGGGATGGAGATGGGTAGTGAATGTGTCTGGAGCCACGACAGAGAGGTTATGGTACCATATCTCACTGTATTTCACTGCATAAATACTGTGCCTTAAGAAACGCTCCTACAAGCGTTAATTCCCAAAACCATCAAATCCAGAAGTACACTAAGGTGCGGGGTGAAGACAATGAACACAGTACTAGACGAAAGAGGGTCAGTCATAAACACCAACTTACAGCAGAAAGCAGCTCCTACAAAGGTCTGACCTCAGGCGCTCCACACCAGCCCTGCTCTCCTCCACGTCAAAGACACAGGCTGGCAAACGATCATAAAGAGTCTCAGAAACTTGGAGCCAACCCCTCTATTTTTCTGTGCTATAGTAGTTTTTAAAGCTTGAAAACAGAAAGATTATACTGAACAAATCTGCATCTTATATCTGAATACACAAGGGGTTTTCATAATACTCTGTCTGCATGTATTTTGTGAGTTAAGATTTCCAACATTCCTCTTCCATCTGTGATTTCAACATCTTCCCCACTGAAAATATAAAACATTCGAATGCAGACGTCATTAGGCAAGAGCAAATACGTAGAACAAACCACAGGAAGCTTGTGTCACATCTAAACACACACCATCCGCTGGCGTTTCCAAGTCTTGTTTGTATTAGCAATAAGAAGTTATCTTACCTCCAGCTGAAGTCACAGAGCTCTCCTTGCAGGCAGGAGAACAGAGCTGCTCCTCTACTGCTGGCTTATCTGCTGCTCAGTTCCTTAAATCTTGCAGTGTCAGGCAAGCATCTGACCGTGGCAGTTTTAAGATTATCATAGCTTAAGTGGTTAGTGCCATCAGACACGCTGCTGGGATAAGGAGCCTAAGCAGAGCATCATCCAGGCACTGACCTTCCTGAACTGAAGGAGCTGTTTCTGCAACTGTTTTCACACTGTCTGGACTTGTGTTTTTCCATCAGGTGAGATCTGGCCCAGCCATAGGTTTGGGATTAATGAGATGCCAAAGGTGACATTAGGGATTTGAGGATGTACAGACAGGCAAATCAGAACCCCTATCACCTGGGCACTTGACAGCTGGATGTTGGAGTGCTGTAGGTAGGTGACACACATGTGAGCTGTGAGCGTGAACTGCAAACTCCTGCACCCAGATTAATTCTAACTCTCATCAAAACCAAATAGTTTATGTGCTTGTACCAATAGAAATCAATGCAAAGCTTCAGCCAATAAACTATAACATCATAAATAAGGCCCAAGCGTTGAATTGCATGTTGCCTCCTCCATGAATTACACAAAGTTGTGATGTAAAGGGGTAAGGGAGAGATTAAATCCATGCTCACATATTACAGCTAAGCAGGAATAACAACTGCAGCTCTACAAAGATGCCACAATAATCTGCATAGACCAGCAAAGCCCCAAAACCCATAGAGCCTGCAAACTGTCCAGGACATGGAAGGCTCTGGAATCAGATGCCTCTGTCACCCTGTAGGAGGGAGAAGTTCCTTCACACAAACCATTTGCCAGCAATTCTCTTCACACTGGAGTCATATTTGATGCCAAGCACTAAATCAGATCTCTCCCTCGGAGTAAAAACACTTCAAACAAGAAAACATAAATTCCATTTTCCTCTATTTATTCTGTACAAAACCCAACTTACAAAACAGAGCTGCACTTTTAATCAAATATTATTCACATGAGCTGTCCCTATACAAAAATAGCCATATAGGCAAAACCAATTACAGTGGGTTAGACTCCAGATTTCACTGTTTGTTTTCCAGGAGGCTTATTCACTGAATTCATATATATTGACATGGCTGTCCGACCTATTTCACCACGACTAGGAATTCTTTCCATGTTGTGGTACCAGTTTTAGTCCACAAAAGTAAAATGTCAACAACTGCTTTAATCAACCTTGAAAAACCCTGTCTTGTTTGTACTTCATTTGTTTGAGCTTGTAAGGGGCTCGTTTCTACACACAAAAATACAGGAACTATTTTGACAGTGATGCTTGACAGGCTTTATTTAAGAAGAAAAACATGTTTCCTAATGATTTCTTTTTTCCCCTTAAGTCTTTATTTCTGGAGATTTCATCATCTGGACTTAGGCTCGTAAAGATAAAAGCCACTAAAAATAGGATGTTAATACTGGCACAAATACTCCTGTCAGCAATGTTTCTTTATTAAGATTGAGATTTGTTACCAAAAACTGGCGGCAGGATTGTAATTCCACACCACGAGAGGCCCAGCAGCTTTGGGCTTGCTCAGGTATTTCCCAGCAGAGTCAGGTGGCAAAGCAAGTTTCTGTTCTTCAAGACATTCCAGAACCAGCTACTGAAACAGAGGATGACACACGTCTTCTTCAGACCCTCTCATCTCTGCACGTGCCATTACAATGAAACATTCCTCCAATATCAATCTATTACTGAGTTATCGGACAGCAGTGGCCCAAGTTTCATTTGTGGGGAGACTCGGAAGAACCCATCCTGGAGGGATGCTGCTTCCTTCAGGATGATCTGCTGGCACCAAGTACTGATCCCATTCATGCCTTTAACAGAGAGAGCACTGGGTGAGAGGAGAGCTGGTAGGAGTTTGGTAATAAGATTTATCATATACCCACACAGGCATCTTTTCATACAGATCAATACATGGAACACTGTAAATTGTTCCATGACAGGGTAGCCTGCCATGCGAGGAAAGGCTGAGAGCTGGGTTTGTCCAGCCTAGAGAAAACAAGGCTCAGGGGAGACCTTATCCCCATGTTCCAGTATTTAAAGGGTGGCTACAAAGAGGATGGAGACTCCCTTTTCACAAGGAGTCACATAGAAAAGACATGGGGTGATGGACACAAGTTACTTCTGGGGAGATTCCAACTGGACACAAGCAAATTTTCCTCAATGAGAACAACCAGCCATTGGAATAATCTCCCCAGGGAAGTGGTGGACACTTAAGATTCAGCTGGACAGGCTGCTGGGACATCTAGTCTAGGTCATGCTTTGCCTAGAAAGGTTGAACCAGATGATCCTTGAGTCCCTTCCAACCTGGAGGGATGTGACCTAAAATTTTACAATCTTAAACAATATTTGTCGTCCTTGATAATAAATAGAGCTTGTTTGGTTTTACCTGATCTGGATTAGAGCTGCTACAGAATGCTCAGCTTGTAAGTAATAGTCTCGGAAGGGCTGCAGTAGATGGGCTAGAGGAAATTCATCTGTTAAAACACAAACACAGGAATTGTTCAATAAACCAGAAAGACTGATCCTAGTAAGTCTTGGAAGCCCCAGACTTGCCAGCTCATTGCTACCCCCCAGCTACAACCTGAAATGAAATCCCTGTGCAATCTGTTCAGGACTAGTTACACGTTTTGCATGTCTCCTCACCAGAGCTGTCAGAGGCAAGTGAAGACCAGCAGAACTTTTCCGGTCTCCATCTTCTAAACAAGGGGAACATATGGACACTGAATCGTTACAGATTACTCGAGTTGCACTTTACCAAATCACTAGACTGAAGCATCTGTTGGGTGCTGGAAGTCTTCAGTCTCTTGTGTTTAGTCTCACTTTCGCTTAATCTACAACCTCTTCTTGCGAAACATTATGAAATTGTCTTAAAATACACCACAGTCTACACTGAGGAGCTACACAATTCCTGCATCACACGTGTTAACAGCACACTGTGTTTATCCCATCCTTTCCTTGGACCATATTTTACTCCAGTGGACGATTTCTTTCTTTTGCCTGCATTTTAAACCCACTGTCTATGGGGTGGGGGTGTGAAAAACCCATGTCAAGTATGGCATGCAGAATTTACCTGGATCCCCAAACAGCTTGGAATCCATTTCAAGTTTCTGCTGTAGTAGTTTTTCCCTTTCCTTCTTCTGTTTCTTTTCCATCTCTCTCTTCCTTTCCTCCTCCTGCTCTCCCTCCAGCATAACTCTTAACGCTCTCTCCTCAGCTTCATACAGCTCTGTGCGATTCTTGAGCAACGTTTTGAGACTCTCCACCTGAGTTTCAAATGCTTCATCTGCTGAGGGGGGCGGACAAACACCTGAACAGAAAGAAGTAATTTTGAACTTCCACATTCAGAAGGGGCTCTGTTATCAGATTTGAGAAGGAAGCTGGAACGTGAGCCCAGCCTTGCTAACAACCACCTTACTAGCATAATTCTTCTACTAGGAAAGAGCATGGAAACACGGGAACACAACCACTGTATTCAGCAGTTCACAACTATTCTTGCATAGCAACGTAACTAAAATCACTAATGAACAGCTTTCTCAAGCTGCACCTTGCCAGTCAGCACAGGGCGCTCACAGCAGCTTACATCCTGTGCGTGCAATCAGAAGTTTGGTTAAAACCTCAGCATGAACCTTTCCTGGCAGCAGCCTCTTTCCTCAGTTTCCGAAGCTTCTCCAGTGTGCGCAGGATGTCCACCATCCTCTTGGTGTCTGCTTGTTTCTTCCGTACTTCAGATAAGACACTGTCTGCTGCAGCCTTAAGTTCCCGTTCCTATGAAAGAGAGAAAACCCCACACATGATGTGTGAAATATCTCACATAGACAAGAGTGAAATGGTACTTTCAAACAGATCACTGGATGTAACAGTAACTTCCCAGCCAAGTGAAACAAGTGAAACCAACCATGCCTTTTGACGAAAAACCTAAAACTAGGATAGACTTCAAGAAACGACGGAAGAATACTGAGCAACTCCTAAATTCAGGCCAACAGCTATTGAATTCACAAAGCCAGATAACCAGCCTTTAACCACACAAAGTTAGGAACAACATTAACCACGGACATAAACCATCCCGATTCTACAGCTCGGCAATCGAACACCATTAATGTTGCACAGACTGAACACAAAACCTTTCCCAAGAGGTGGTCTGTGCCACCCTAGCAGCAGACCCAGCACGCCTAATGTGAGGGGGTTTTCATGCTTTGGGGCCACTTTATGTCCTGGTAATAGTGAAAAGCTTGCACACAAGTTTTACAGGATGAAGCCAGAAGGCAAGGTTTATGTCTACTGAGATGGCACTAACCAACACAAACTGTGTGCCAGCAATGAGGGCAGGCTTGGGACCAGAAAGCCTTTCAAAACCAACCAAGAGTTCTGAATCCAGTTAAATTCCGACTAGGACATGGCTGTGGCAAAGCCCAAGGCTTTCAATGAAGAAACAGGGCTGTGGGCCTTCGAAACAGCACACCTCCAGCAAGCTGGACCCATGCAGCACCCAGCTGGCGCCTACTGACCACAGACCTAACGCCAGAGGCAGGCAGACACAGCCCTGCTGCGAGCCCATGACCCACAGGTCTCCCCCACCTACACCACCTTGCCCTGAGACCAGAGGGACTCGCAGCAGCCCCCGTAAGGCCACGGTACAACCGGGGGAGGAGGATGAGCCCGCACGGAGCCGTACCCGGTTCTTCTCCTCCACCTCCTGGATGCACTTGGCTCTCCACTGGTCGATCTTGGCCTCCCGCTCGGCGGCCCGGGCCTTCTCCTCCTCCTTGGCCGCCCTGGCCTCCTGCCTCCTCCGCTGCAGCCGCTGTCTCCTCTTCCTCGCCCTCCCAACCTTCCTCCGCAGCTCCTCCCGGTAGCCGGGCTCCCTCAGGGGCCGCACCACCTCCCGCAGCTCCCGCCGCG
>JANRGW010039031.1:0-18751 GCA_024733675.1 Psilopsiagon aymara
TGAGGACACCAGAACTGCACACAATACTCCAAGTGAGGTCTCAGGAGAGCAGAGTAGAAGGGCAGGATCACCTCCCTCGACCTGCTGGCCACACTCCTTTTGATGCAGCCCAGGATACAACCCTAGATGAAATCATGCCAGACTTCAGAAGCTTAAGTTTTATATTCCATTAATTTGTCTTTCTTTCTTTTCTCTATTTGGGATGGAAATTAAGAAAATAATAGCCAAATCTGTGTCTGAAAAAAAAAAGTCATCATTTTCTAAACTTCATATCTAGCTTTATATCTGTTTACATATTAAACAATATTCTTGTTCTCTTTTCAACGTTACTGGGTTTATTTTCACCAATAGATTATAACTACATACAAAAAAAAGCATAAACTGTGCATTGAAGTCTATGCATTATGTAGACACCAGCAATATTCATTTTGCAGGGTTCGTTTTTGTTGTGGGTTGTGTTCTTTTTCTTTTTCATTTTAATTTCTGTGAGACTGGAATAAGGAATGAACAATTTAGTTTACAATTTAATTTTGAGGGAAATGAGAAGTGAAGAAATGTCATGAAAAGAAAAAAATCCTGAAATAAAACAGAGCTATTTCACAACACACATGAAATAACTCCATCTCTGTAGTTTGTAAACAACGCTAATGCCCATTACCTATTATTCACTTATTTGCAAATAACTGATATTACGTCTGTGCCTAAAGTCAAGCACACCACTAGTGCAGAGACGTGGGCACCTGTTGCTCCTTCTTTCGTAATTCCTACACTATACAGCCTTACAAAAGGGATCCTAATTCTTTTGTTTGCCTCACATCCGCAGAGTGGTGCTGCAAGTTGAGAGAGGAGTTTGCTGGGCAGAAACGTCAAAGGCTACACAATTCACACTGAAAGTAAGAGTGCAGCTGTGGAAAGAGAAAGGTCTAGAGCTGGTTCATGTACCCTGCTCTATATTTTCCTGCAGCACAGCTAGTGCCTTTCCAGGCAGTGGGGTAGAACGGGCAGCTGGGGTTCAAGTGTGCTCAAAGGATAATGCAAATATTGCCAGAGCAGGGAAAACTTTGCTGAAGGTGACACTTCTCCAGGCAGATTGCACAGCCATCAAGTGTCAGCTGAAGAATAAGAAACAAAAGTCTATAACAAGATCTCTGTGCATCACATCAAGTAAGACAGAAGAAATCTGTAAGAAATCTGTGGGAAATCTGTAATACTGGTGTGCAGTCACACCATTATAAAAAATGGCATGAGACAGCAATATCCAAGTCTTCTTGAATGCAGTTTTCAAAGTCTGTATCACACCTTTGCAACTGCAAATAGCATATATAAGAAAAAGGGAAAATGTGGGGGTTGTACATTGAGGTACACATGAGTAATTTTATTCTGGTTACATGGATTTCCAAGGTCTCAAAGTTAACTTCAGAAATCATAAACCTCAGTAACAGGAAAGGGAAAGAAACATGCTTTTGAAATGGGTTTTGTAAGAAGACTTTGAAACTACCCTAAATACATTTGGATTACCTGCCTCAATTTTCATTCCCATCTTATTTGGAATCTAAAAAAATACATGTGGTTTATTCTACAGACAATTATTCCAAAGAGCTGTTATTTTCAAATCAGTACTAACACTTTTAATTCATTAAAGTAGCTATTTTACTTTCAAAGAGATAGTAATTTTACATATCCCTGACTTCACTGTGGAAAGAGTTTCTAAGGTGGTTTTTCTTTTTTGCCAAGTATTTATTTTAGCAATGGTTTCATAGTAAGCACACTTTCATAACTGCAAGAAAATATAGAACTGAATTGGACTTTAATACAGAACTAATTTTCTGTCCACTGGAAATTGTGGCTTTGCCAGATAAGATATACAAAAATTGCAGTCTGTGATTTGGGGTGAGGTTTTTTTGCATCAGACTATTCTATTTTTTTAAACATAAAAAAAGAGAGCTTTGTATCCAATGAGTTATAAGTACTTGTGTCTTTTGGCAGGTTGTTTGGGGTTTTTACTTTTTATTTATGAATTAAAAGTATCAAAAATTCCTGTTTTAAAAAACCCCACAATTATTTGTGGAAATCAGGGAACTTGAACTTTTTTGTGTGTCGTGGCTTGACCTTTTAATTGCTTTTAAGATGTATGTATGATGCCAGACTCAGTTTACTTTGTGTTATTTATTTTGTGGAGTATAATTTTATAAGGTATTTTGTTATAAAGCAAATTCCTGTCAATAAGGCTTTTGTTTAAAAATAGTGCTAACACCCCCTTGTGTCTCAAATTAATTTTTTTTTTCAGATGAGAACCTTGAAGAAAGTTCTTAGAATTTTGCATCATCAGGCAGCCACTATATACGAATAAAACATTCAGTGATATGATTTTAGCTTATTTTATGTCTATTTTTCATGGCAGTACAGTTTGTTCATTCCCCAACCAAGAACAATCAGTCAGTCAAAATTTATTAGCTGATGTTGACCTATCTGGATCTTAGTTAGAAACTGTGGTATCCTATGTTGGCCATTTAGTGAAATTTTCTATGTAGCTGACCAGAAATACTGTTATGTTTGGGAATTTTTATCTACTTTACTGTTCCTCTGAATTTAAGCACTTAAGAATAAGTTTTGGTCTTCCTGTCTTGCTATTAAAGGAAAATGAGGGTTCTGTTTAATTTATTAAAGAAGATGGACTTGCTTTATTGTTAGAGCAGTAGTATTCTATATAAAAGCCAAGGAAGGATGTTCATTTATAAGGCAACTTTTCCCAGAATTCAGATTGGTGGTAACAGATAATGGACAGATAAAATGTGGTGTTAGTCACCACTTAACATCATGAGCTATGGCTAAAGCAGGTGAACACCTCTGAGTGCACTGTTAAATGATCACCAGAGTAGATGATGTAAGAAACATATACTCTGAACTCTACAGTTATCAAGATATTTCTAAGTTCTGCACTTAGTTTAAAACAATAAGACAATCCTACAAGTGGATGATTAACAAATAATTTTATTTGATACCATGTTTTATTAAAGAAAAGCAAGAAAATCTGAAAAATACTTGGCTTATCCAACAGGGTACTGAATAATCCTTGTATTGTCCTTGACTCCTACTGACTGATTAAGGATGATTTGAAATCTGTTCTGGTTTCAGACTAAGTTTTGATTTGTCCTTAGAAATAACTAAAGCCATGTAAATAGCTCTTCCCAAGGAGGCTAAATAGATAAACTATATTGATAGTCTGTAGTAGGTATGTTTATAATCTTGTAATTAGAGATCCCCAGCTGAAAACACTATTAAACGTTGCCACTAATTGAAACATTCTGTCTATGAGTCTGAAAAGGGTTATATATAGCTTTCCTATTCCTCAGATAGTACCAGAAGATGCAGAATTTAACTTTCTAGATATTTTGTTCAAAAGTTCAATGAAGCTCTCAAAATACGATAAAGTAAATGTCTCAAAACCACCATGACTTGCTGTGCTCCTCCAGCCTCTTTAGTTAATCAACTAACATTAAGAAAGGAGAACAAGATAGTACAAGGGAGTATGAGTCACACTCATTTTAACTATTATTGTCCAAATGAGCAGTGTCAAAGTCATTATGCTTTGGCAAATTTGTTAACAGAACTTCCTGGCCAGGTTCTTCCTCAGTGGAGTCCTTACAGCCATACGTTTTCCAAAAGCACTATTGAAACTTCCCATGGAACACAGCTCCGTCTGCTTTTCTGCTAGGAAAACCTGTCATGTCTTATTGACTCAATACACATAATTCTGAAATAGAAGAGTATTTACTGAAATTGCCCTAATTTTTAGAAATATATAATCTAATGTGGCCTGAATCTGATGTGTAATTTCTTAAGTACCTTGCTAGGTTACTGTTTGTGGCTTTGTGTAAATTCATGTGTCTTTTAAAAACTGCCTTGTATGCTCTTGAAGTCCTGCTTTTCCTTTCTTGAAAAAGTGGGGGAAAAGGCTATCATGCAAGCAAAGTCCTGAAAACCATCACGATTAATTACGATTTTGGATGTTGCTCTTCACATGCACGGGAGAATTCTCACTTGATAATGACCTTTCAAACAGATAATAGATACCTCAAGTCTCTAAAGGTCTCCAGTTGGAGCTCAGTGTTCCCAAAGCTTGCATCTTTCTTTTCTTATTGGATCTAGAGTTCAATTAAAATTTACCATTACTTGAAATAAAGAAGACTGGGAGAATCTGCCATTGAACAGTCTTTCACCCCTAACTTCTGTCCTGATTTCATTTGGGATAGAGTTCATTTTCTTCCTAGTAGCTGGTACAGTGCTGTGTTTTGGCCTTAGTCTGTCAATAATGCTGATAACACACCAATGTTTTAGTTAGTAGGGGGAATGAGTGATCAAGTGTCTGCATGGTACTTAGTTGCCAGATGGGCTTGAACACTTCTTTATGTTCTTTGTATTCCTTTCTCATCTGTAAGCACACATAGCGCTCCGTCTTGTAAAATATCAGCTGCTAAATCTGATACGATCATTGTCATTACCTGTATGTATAGCCAGATTACTATATGAAGCAGGATTTTCTTAACTGTATTCAAAAAGAAAATCTCTTTCCCAGTAAGTAGATAAATGTGTATATTGCAAATGTGTTATACTGTACAATGTAATATTAAGTATAAAAGGAAGAACTAATGACTGTAACTTATTGTAGGTGTGTGGTAGTGAAGGTACAATTTCTTCTGCAATATAACTGGAAAGAAGCTATTCACATCATGCAGGAGGTGCATATTCTGATGTACATTCGCATTTTGCTTTAGTGGCCTAATGTGATCACTTTGTATGATCACAACATACTTGCTGAGAATTCAGCCCTCTGCTTGCACCAGAGAGACCAAAGTCAGAAATTTAACAGTGTTTTGGTTCCTATCCTAACCAAATGAACCTTTTGAACTTCATTCTTGAGGACTAGCTAAAGAAAACCTAGGGATAGGAAGACAGATGATCAAACATAAGCATGATGTCTAAAAAATATGTTTCTTATTTTTTAAAGGAGCAGGGCCGATCATTTTCACACAATGAGGCCTCAGTTTCAACTACAGCAATGCTTTTTAAAGGCAAGTGTTAATGTTAGTGGGTGAAATACACCATACTCAAATCACTCTTGACCCAGCTGCAGATGTGAGTACAGTCACTGGTGGAAGATCCACACCCTGTTTTCCAGCTTGTTATTTATTGGTGAATATCCTTAAACACTTTTAAAGCTGTTGATTCTTTGAGGTTTTTTTCAGTCTATTATATTTTTAGCTGTATGACTCTCACTCTTTCTGTAGCATGTAAAACTTCTGTCCTCAGACACATCTCTTGGCAGCAGGGTCCAAGATAGTTATGCCCTAAGAATGTAACAATTCTTCCTAATTATTTCTGGAAGCATTGCATTGCAGCTGAATCCTAGCTAGTTCTTGCAGTAAGAAAGACAGTAAATACCAGGATCAGATTTGTAAGCTGAATACAATGTACTATTTTATATACTATTTCTGTGGTTGTCCTTATACATATATGCCCTCTTAAGTAAATTGCATCAGTAAATCCCTAACTGATGTGAAAATTGCTGGCTCTTTACCAAAATACTGTACTTTGTATTTATGAATAGATATGAGTCGTGGTTTAAGCCCCTCATGCAGTTCGATCACTCACACACACACACACACACCCCCTTTCTTCCCTCTAGCTCCCAGGGGGATGGGGAGGAGAATCGAAAGAATGTACCTCCCACAGGTTGAGATAAGAGCAGTCCAGTAACTGAGGTATAACACAAACCACTGCTGCTATCACCAATAATAATAATGACAAGGGAAATACAAGGAAAGAGAATACAACTGCTCACCACCCGATACTAAGCCCAACCCAGCAGTGAAACCCCTCTTCTGGGTCCTGACCCTCAGGCTTTTTTATATCCTGGGCTAGTTTGAGTCAGGTGTCCTGTCTCTGCTTCCTCCCGGCTTCCCCTCCTACCTAGCAGAGCATGAGACTCAGAAAGTCCTTGGTCAGCCTAAATGTTCTAAGCAGTACCTGAAAACATCAGTGATATCAGCGCTGTTCCCAGGCTGAAAGTCAAAACCACAGTGCTGCACCAGCTACCAAGGAGGAGAAAAATGACTGCTACTGCTGAACCCAGGACAATATGGATTTGTAAAGAAAGTATTATGCAGATTATATGGCATTCTAACTCCAAAGTCCACTGACACTAGTTTTATACCAGTGACAAGACACTAGATAGAGTGAAAAATATATATTGCTCTGCTCTTGCCCAGTTGCCAGTTAATTTTAGGAAATCGTTAGTGAAGTTTCATAAACCAAGAAATTAATAACTTTGGAAGAGAAAGAAAAAAAGTTTTGACTTTGTTTTCTTTAATGTGAATGATGGGATTGCTGAAACTTTTAAAATGCCCTGAAATAACCATGAAAGAATGTGTCGAAGTTCTTCTGGCAGTGGCTCTGAAATGTGAAACTATTGTCATTTTGACATTTGCCTCTGATAAACATGCTATGCATATTAAATCAAAATCGGTATTAAAGTGTGCCATGTGACAGGATAGCCTTTCCCAAGTGGACTGACCTGCAATGAAAAAGTCAATCCTCTTCCTTTTTTTTTTTTTTTTTTAAACTAAATATATATATCAGCAATAATATGGGTAAAAGGCTCAATAAAATCTGTCAGAATTGATTTCTAGTGACACATAATGTCTGGCAATTTAAAGCTTTATTTTGCCAACTGTTAAATCTGTACTACAAGTAAAAGTGTTCCATATGCATAGCTTCCCATTTCAGTGATGATCCTGTTTAAAGATTCCTTCCAGCAGCATTCATTTAATGACCTTTATAAAGAATTTTCTCATTCTTCTGTGGGTTATATTTAAAGTAGGAAATAATAAAAATAAAATGCACAATGGGAGAGAAAAATCTCCATTCCCCATTACTTTTTTTTTTCCGAAAATATAATTACTTTTTAAGCAGCATTAATGAGGAAGCCTGGGAATATAGGCATTTCAATGTTAGAAGTAATAATAAACAATTGGTCGTTATTTAAAACCCTATAATGACATATAGTACTTTTTTCACGTAATACCTGTGAAGAAATCTCACACACACTGCAATATCCACAGCTATAGCTCCCTTATTCTATTGATTTAAATATCCTTTTGCTTCTCCCTCCTGAACAGGAAGTATGAGGTCACTGATATAGCTCACACACATGCCTTGATAGAGCACTTTTCAAACCAGATATACACCATACTTTATATTGTATTTTGAATTATTTATCTGTCATGGGAAATAACAGGAGAGGAAGGAGTTAGTTAGCTGGGCACTTGAAATGAATGTAGCAAAAGCATTAATGTAAGGGTGCAGATGCACAAAATCAGATGTTGAGTCCTGGTGCAAAGGGTCAGAGTCAGTGATGATGGTAAATCTCTTGGTAATACCAGGAGAGCAAAGAGGCTCATAAATCCAAAGAAAGGCTATCACATTCTGTAAACTAGGTACAGGTGAAACAAAACTCAGATTTCCGATGGGCCAGGGAGGATGTCTGCCTTTAAACATCTGTTTAAAACCTACATGTGCACACAACCCTGCCATTCACAAACTCCCATATACAGTACTGAGGAAAAGGTTAATCAGGAGTGCTGTATGGCTTAAGGAAATGCATAGGGTGGGTAGCTGATCTGATTCATATGTCCTAGTGACAAAATTCTTTCCTGGAGATCCATAATGTCTGGGTTCTTAATTATCTGGTCTTTGTGCATGTGTGTGTGTGTGTGTGTGTGTGTGTGTGTGTGTGTGTTTGAAAAAATGGCCAATAAAGTGTCAGCCAAGAAATACACTGTTCATTCCTTTCAGGTTTATTTTTAACCTATTGCACTTAGGCTCCAGCTAAATCAATTTTTCATGAATATCTACCCTGGTAGATTACACCTTAAGCCAGTTCAGATCTCTAGAGAATTTTTTTTTTTTTTAAAAAAAAAGAGAAAAAAAAAGAGAGAGATTTATCAAGTAACAAGTAACACCTAAGGAAAAAGAAACAGGGTTTTTAATTGCTTTGTGCACTCCATAATTGAAGGCAGGCACCTTCTTGAGGCACTCACTGCCAGGAGGAGTGTGACTCCACTTGGCCCTGCCTAATTAATCCTGTGATACAAACCTTCTGGCTTCAATTTTCACATTTCTGTCTCTTTTTAGAGGTGATAATAAAACTAAAAATTTATGTTGGTTACTGTATGACTATAACGGTGCCAGCAGAACACAAATAAAACCATATGGATGAAAGAGACCTTGTCTTCCTATCCCTGGCTTCTCTTTTTCATGAGGTGTTCAGGGACACACTTTGTGTTAACAAGAAAAGGTAGAGAAAGATTCAGTAGCAGGAAGGAACTACAGGTCAACTGATTCTTGTGATAGTTTGCTCAGATGACTCACTGAAGCATATGTCTTATTTGTTTATTGACAAGATCTCAAAATAGAAGTACACACTCTGGAAGCTCAACTGAGCTGGCTACAAATCACAAAACTGCACAACAGCTCTTAATGAAAGACAAATTGTGCAGCTTAGCCTTTAAAAAGCATTCAAGGGTGTTTGTGCAGATGCCTTCAATCTTAATAGCTTACATGCTGTGACCCATGCACGCTCCCTACCAGTGCCTACTGAAAGTAATAGACCATCTTTATTTTCCATGGAATGGAAGGATCCCACTATTATTATTATTACAAACATTATGAGGCAAGGATTTAATTCTGGAGCACTGAGAAATTGTATGTACATACACACAGACACATATGTGGCAGTTATAAGATACAGCAGGACATATTCTGCTTTCAGTAAAATTGCATCTATTTCATTTCATGATATAGAAATGGACGAAGACCTTACTATATTAAGGTAGGAGGGTTTTATCTTGTCAAGTGAGCTAGAGGAATATTCTTCCAATACACCTGTCTCTCTTATTTGGAAGTTACTAATAATTTAATGAGTACATTGCAGACTGCACTCAGTTCATCCTACTCGCAGCACTCAACAATACAGTTCTGTATGTTCAAACTCAGTTATGCAGTTGAGCACTGCAGGCTTGTACCATGGATTTGTTCTTTTTCATCAAGAGGTATACTGAAACAAGAAGAGAAAAAAAATAAGAATTATCTTAATTTTGCTGCTATGTTGCTCCCATTCCTCACCATAGCACAGTAGTAGGAAGAGAAGCGAGTGGCCCAGCACCTTGTTTAAGACAGAACTCGTACCTCTTTCTTCGTTCCATCCTTACTACAGCTTTTATCGTGGCATATTTTTTTATTAGGCAAGTTAAAGTCAGTATGCCACTTATCCTTGCATAAGAGAGATTAGTGACACATATTTGTAAAATGCCGTGTGCCTCTATGGGTATTATTAAAATAAGTAGTGTGTTTTAGTGTGACAAAATGCCTCAGCTTTGTGATGGTGTGCAAGCTGTCTGCCACACGAGAGTTGGAAGGATACCTGGGATTGGAAAATTAGGATAATTTTACTGCCAAATTCTAACAAATTGCTACTGAGCATCTACAAAGTAGATTTTTTCCAGCTTCACACTCGAATGCATTGGGACAAAAAATTTTTGTAGATAACAAGAAAAAACCTCCTTTGCATTTCCTTAGAATTTTCAAGTGCCCTTTCCAAGACGAGGTGATGTTAGGTTTTCTTGTCTGAATGCTTTTAAGAATTAGCCTTTGTCTCCGCAAATCCTATTTTTGGAAATGACATTCCTATGCAGAATGTTCTAGAGGGAAGGCTGATATATATTCTCTCATGTGTCTCTTACATAAGGGTTTCCATATGATTTAACCCTTTTAATAACAGCTCTGAAACCAATATACAGTGTTCTACCAAATTTTCATGAAGTTTTGTACATAACTGGTTGATGATCTGCATGTAGAAGACAGACCAAGTCACATGTCTGGAGCTTCCTTTTCCTTTGGGATTTTCTGTTTGTTTGTGTTTTTTCTGATTTGTTTTGAGTTGTTGGCTTTTTTTTGCTTGTTTGTTGGTTGGTCAGTTTTTGTTTTGGTTTGTTATTGTTTGGTTTTGGGGTTTAACACACTTATCAGAAGAGTTTCTTTTTAATTGACAGCAACTCTATGTAAAAATGTATATGCCATCTGGTTGCCAGATTAGTCCCCATGAATGGGGTTGCACTTGCAGTCTTAATTCCACTGTATCCTCCTGAGGAAGATGCACTGAGCTTCTTAAGGCACAGGCACCATTTTTGCTATCTCATGGTGAGAACCACGTTCCTTTTCATTCCTGTCTTCTTATCTCCAGGATGGCAAGATTAGGCCAATATATAGTCTTCTGAATGGAGAATGATGCTTTCACAGCATTCTCAAGAATAATGCTCATTCTTTGTAGGCAGTGTCCCACAAATAATTGCAGAGAGAAGTGCGTTAAGCCTGGTTTTCTTGTTCCGTGTAATATCTCCTCTACGACACTTTGTCTAAACTACTCTTTTGATGGAAAACATGGGGATTTTTTAAAGCAAAAAGCTGTCATTCATTCTTCATTCCCCAAGAGGAACTGTACTGTTTCTAAACAAAATATGTCTGAATCACTTAATCTAAAATAAAAGGTGTGTTGACACAAATCTTTTTAGCAGAAGACTAACAACCAGAAGACTAACTGGTAATGTTAATGTGAACGCGTGAACAGAAAAGGCAAAAGAATAATAAAGTACACTCAGGATAGTCTTTCTGTCTTAGAATCGTAGAATCATAGAATAGTTAGGGTTGGAAAGGACTTTAAGATCATCTAGTCCCAACCCCCCTGCCATGGGCATGGACACCTCACAATAAACCGTGCCACCCAAGGCTCTGTCCAACCTGGCCTTGAGCACCACCAGCGATGGAACATTTGCCACTTCTTTGGGCAACTCATTCCAGTGCCTCACCACCCTTACAGTAAAGAACTTCTTCCTTATATCTAACCTGAGCTTCACCTGTTTCAGTTTAAACCCATTGCCCCTTGTCCTATCACTACACTCTCTGATGAGGAGTCCTTCTCTCCTATCCTTGTAGGCCCCCTTCAGATAATGGAAGGCTGCTATGAGGTCTTCGTGCAGCTTCTTTAGGCTGAAGAGACCCAATTTTCTCAGCCTATCTTTGTATGGGAGGTGCTCCAGCTCCCTTATCATCTTTGTGGCCCTCCTCTGGACTTGATCCAACAATTCCATGTCCTTCTTATGTTGAGGACACCAAAACTGTGCGCAGTACTTCAAGTGGGATCCTGGATTTTGAATCCATCCTATTTGCACTTATATTATATGATACATCTGAACTATCTCTACTGCTATTCTTGAATGCCTGGACTCTGTGTAACATCACGTTTCAAATTAGGTCTTATATCCCATTCCAATTGCATTTTTGTTTAATATTTTTAAAAAATCTTTCCTTTTATGCCATTTCGTAATATATCTGATAGAGGGGAAGGGGATAGAGAGTGTATTCTAAAGTAAAAATCAGTAGTATAAAACAGTGCCCAACCTATAATTAATTTTTTTCCATGTGGGTATTTAAAATGGTTTTTTGAACATTTTAAACTTTTTCTTTTCTATTAAAATAGTTTAAATAACTGGACTGTTTTAGAGGCTGTGGTAAATAGGAACTTAAATGTCTGTCAAAAATGTCACTGTTTCAGTAAACAATTAGGGAAGCTATTATCATATTAATTAAATCAAACGTAGATACTATTAAAAAAAAAACTGCACTCATATAAACTTAAAATTCAGGATACATACAGTAACTTATAGCTAACTATATTACAAAAATAATGTAAATAGCCTGGGAGAAAATGTAATTAATCTGGGAAATCAGAACAGAGGTTAAACTTCAATGTAATCTCATTACGCTAAAATATGAAAACATACTGACTATCTAGGCCCTGTTATTGTTGCTATGCAGTGACACACATGCACTAAATATGATCATAGTGGAACCATTTATGGATTTTGCTCTTTTACACGATTAAAAAAAGAAAAGGAAGACCTATTCTCTGCACTGCTCCCTCCCTGTCACCAAATAAAATGCTTTCAAAGTTTATACAGCTCTAGGCAAATTGAATGTATGTAGATTATAAAGTGTTGCAGGGACCCACAGATGTTTTACAAATTATAGCCTCAAATTGTGACCCAGTTTGCATGGTTATGCAGGATAGGAGGGAGAATAAAGGAATAAAACACTTCTTTATTACTAATACCCAAGGGAGCTGCAAGGGATGAATAAAAAGAATAACCACAATAAGGAATCTTGCACTGTGTGACCTAGTTGCACCAGCATGTAAAAACTTAGGCACTGAAAGAGAAATCCAGGAAACTTATTGTGTCTTTGATTCACAATTTGCCTCTCCGTTTACTTTAAGGCAATGCAAAAATATGCTTGGCTTTATGCAGGGCTCAAGAGCAGTCAAAACCCTGCAGCAGTCATTTCAGTGAAAAGTGTTTGATTTCTATGAGTAGTATCTGTATTTCTGTGGAAGACTAAGTTTGTACCACTGTGTTATCCTTCACAATTAAGTACAACGCTTTTGGTGGTGTCATGTCTTCAACAATTAAGCCCAGTATATAAACTTAATTCTTTTCCATATAGTAGTCAGAAGGCATTGTATCCATTTCCTGCCATGTCTTTGTCTTTTATTGCAAACTGTTCCAGTTTTGGCAGAGGCTTAGGCTTTCAGAGTAACGAATTACTTTCATCACATTGAAATGCAGATACCTTGAGCTAAAATGCAGACTTGTGAGCACAGTATATATCAGATTAGTTTAAAGCAAGATATAGAAGCAATTAAAATTAAAAAAAAAAAATAAAAGATTGATGGTTGTTATTGGCTACATAAAGGAGGAATAGTATTATCTGGGTGCATAATATGACCCTTTGTTTTAAGCACAGCAGTTAGGTGATAAAGAGATCTAAAAAAAAATAAATCAGACCCAGGTCATTTAGATGTTGATACTTAATCCTTAATCTTTTCCTTTTTCTCATGTCCATGTGGTAAGTGTTCTGACAATAATTTCATTCTCTCAGAGAAGGGTAACAGCAGATTGTGTCTCTCTCTTTTCTATGTCACTTAATATGCACAGCTTTAAGCATGAAATACCCAATGAAAACTGTCTGTCACTAGAATTCAAATTCTTAAGTGATATTAAGAGCAGTTAACTGTTTTGGGTGATTGTCTCTTGGTTTGTCAGGAAGCTTCATGTGTTTCAACTGTCTGGTTCCTCTAAGGAGTATAGTGGTCTCTTCTATGTTTCTGGATGTTATTAGTGGTGAGACCCACTAATTTCCAATATATTTAACTCATCATCTAACAATATACAGAATGTTTAAAAAGTTATCCTGAAATTAACTTCCAAAAAGACAAGTTCTTACTAATTTTACATCATACTCCATCCACTGTATTAATTTGTTTTCATGTAATTATAAATGTTATCATGTCTTAGTACTAATGATTTTCACTTGGATTCCCACTAACAACAGCTTTTAAATCTCCACTGTATTCGTTGGGCTTTTACATGCTTCAGTGTTTGTGGAAACAGTACCCTACACTGTACCCCATCTGGTGTTCAAGCATTTCTCATATGATATTCTTGTCATGATTATTGCAATGGTTCCTCCAGTACTTTGAGACTCTTAAATGAACTGTAAATCATGCTATAATAATAAATAATAATGTAGTGACTAGCATAAAGTCACAACATTCCTCAAGCAAAACTAAGTCAGTCAAAGCAGAAAATATCTGACCCACATCCAAACTTTAGCTGTGTTTCTGAATTTCTGGTTAGAGACATAATATATTAATGCACTGCAACATGCACTGTGCTCACTTTAAAATTTATATTAAGTAGATTGTTACATTATGGTAATGTACTAAATTACCTAAAGCAAAGTAATACAATGATTAACTGACCATAAACCAATGTTTATGGTCAGTTTATAAAGTATTACAAAGATTAACATTATGCATTTTCATAACAGAAGAAAATTGCAGGATGAAATATCTCTGGATTGACTTGATGCTATTAAGAATAATAAAATAGTGGTATAACTCACAACAGTCTCAAGTTACAGCTTGCAAGTAAACTTTGTTTTAAATCATCTCTGCAAATGGCAGATATTCATCGTTTTAAAAAAATGCCCAAAGCTTTCCAAGCATAGAATAATGGTTTCCAGTATATAATATATAATGTATTACCTTTTCTTTTTCCTCTTCATTATTCAACATATCATGTCAGATTCTAACCTGGCATAGCTATTCTGATATCAGAAGCATTCTGCCACTTTATCCAAGACAAACTTGTATCTTTATCGGATTATAATTGGCCTAAAAATCTAGACACAAATAAAGTTCAAGGCTTTGTGAGTGAAATTCATTTAATCATTCTGTTTACCTGATATTCTAGGGCTTCATCTGGTCTCTCTGTGAGTTTAACCCTGCGCAAACAAGGTTTTTAAGGGGACAGAAACCAAAGGTGGGGCAAGTGAGGAAACATGGCATGGGGAATCAGGGATGGGGCGAGGCAACGGGGAAAGCTCTTATACAACCTTTAAGGAAGCAGAACCATTTCAAATGCATGTATATTAATAAATACTCCTCAGGGTTAAGTAATATCTGTATGTGGTCACAGATTTACGATATCATAAGAATTACAGAGATGTGGGGAAACACCTTAAACAGCTGCAATAGTTTGATAGACTCTTTAAGAAAGGGAAGATAAGGAGGAGCAGGATATGGAAAAGGCTGAGGAACTCAGTGCTTTCTTTGTCTTAGCCTTTGGTGACAAGGTCTGCTCTCAGACCACACAACTACATGGCTATAACAAAGCTAGCAACATCCTCTTTTCTCAAGGGTAGTTACAGAAAATGCAAAGACAGATACTTTGCATGAGTGGACAGTGAAAGGAGAGAAGCCACAGCCACAATCTGCAGGAAGAAAAATGCAGTCAGACTTAAGGTAAAACAAAAAGCACAATAAGAACAGTCGAGCCCTGGAACAGGTTGTCCAAGAACTGTGGGAAACTGTCCTTGGAGAGTTTTCAAACCTTGGTTGGACAAGTCCCTGGGTGACATGATCCAGTTTGAGATTAACCCTGATCCAAGCAGAAGGCTGGACCAGATGGCCTCCAAAAGCTCCCTATAACCTAAATTTTCATATGATCCTGTGATGTTTCTTCTGTGTTCCCTCAGCCTTAAAAAATGTAGTTGACTAACACTGCATTAAGATTCCAATATTCTAAAGGCTAAAAGCAGAAGTAATATTCGTATTACTTCAATATAATACATCTTAACTTTCAGAGAACTTTTTGAAACTCAGAAAATTAAATTCTTCTCTCTTCCTTTTAATCTCTAACTTCAGTATTATGAGATGCTCAAGTGGACTCATCTCACTTTTTCAGATTTTTTACAGATAAGGCCCAGAAATATACCTCATTTTTAAATGAGAGCTAAGTACTGCAGGATCAGAGACTTTCAGAAAAGAATGAGTTGTCAAACGACATGATAAATTTCCAAGAAGTAGTACATGAAACTTCTTATTTATCTTATAGTTTTTATTTTCATTGGGGTTTTTTCTTTCTTGTAAAGGTTAGAGACTACAAAATTTTATAGTTTGTATGATATTTAATTTTCATCATCATTATCTTTCCTGCTGTACTTTTTGGCTTTGACTTAACTTTGTAATACATATATTTGTAATTTGTATAGAAGCTCTGCTTATTCATTATTAGTAATGTTAAACTCTTGTCCTGGGTTCAGAACTGTATTCAAGTATGCATACACTTAGATTACACTGATGGGCAAAGTTTGCAGTGCTAAAATTGGGAGGTAAGAATCAAAAGATGCTTTAAATACTGGAAAATTTCCTTTTGACTGAAATGTTGAGAGGGAGATGATGTTTTTATTTGCCCCATATAAATTATAAACATGTTGACTGAGAGACATCCTGAAGCTGCTGTATTTATTACTGCAGCTGATCCCTAAACATCAAAATATTATACTATATTTATATGTATATTTGAAAATAGCATATGTGTTATTTATTCATTAGGGAATAATATATGAACAGCATCACCTGGTGACAACTGTAAAGAAAATAATAAAATCCAACATGCAGCCTTCTCTTATCAGATTAGTTTTGGCTAGCAGCATCCCTCTGTCTTTCCATTGATGCTGACATGTGCAGGAAGGAATGGAAGATGAGTCTGGCCTCTGAGCCCTTTCAAATATTCTTATCCAAACTTCTCTGTACAGAAATGGCTAGCCCAAGAGACACTTGAAAATGCTCATTCATGAATGCAAGCAATAGCATTTTCCAGCTCTTCTCAAGAGCCCTCTGCTTTCCAGAACATTCTCATCAAATGCTCTACCTGAATACTTTAGCTGAAGATGTCTGTGCTTATTGCAGGGGGGTTAGACTAGGTTTCCTTCAGAGGTCCCTTGCAACTCAAACTATTCTATGATTCTATCATCTAATGATAGTCACTGAAATACCTGTCAGGAATGTTTATAATGCCCTAAATTGGCCCATTTCATATGGCACAATACTGGATGACTTAATTATAAGATAAATTTGTTCCTTAAAGACTTAAGGCAAAAGCTGTACACAGTGCAAGCACAAAAACAGGACAGGAATAAGTAAAGACCAAAATCCGCGGAAAATATAAGGCAAGATGACTGTTTTTAAGGTACGAGAACAATGAAACAGATGACAAACAGCTGTCATTAACACAGCGGACATGCTTTGGCATAAGCACCAAAAGTGGCAAGAACTGGAATTACTGAAAATGGGGATATATAAACCAGTATCCTAGTTGAAAGTTGACACAAAAGAAAATAAGAGGGAATATTCTGAGGAAGTATCTGAGACAGAATTAAAGGCACCCATCTGCGAGTGCTTCTGTCCTGATACAAGAAAGTAGGCCTTGCCATTGGTGACTGCAGATCATGAGCAAGTTTGGGGGGGAGGGGAGTTACTGGCTTGCAGATTTACATTTATAAAGCCTTGTTATTATTTTCCCATCAATTCAGACTACATTTCTTTGTTGTCATCTAGGAAAAATTTACACCACCTCTGACTGCTTCATCTATTGCCATGAGTGGGTATCTGAAGGGTTGCACTCATCATATTTCATTTCAGTTGAGTGAGACAGATTCACACATCACAAAAAAAGGTTAGGTACAGATATGTTACTGGTACCACAGAAGTAAATCCAGGAATAGCAGAGTTTTCAGGCTATGGAAGTGATGCAAACTGAAATTATTCTAACAGTTGATGTGTATCTGAGGCCCCTGAGTACAGTGGAGTTACTGTGAAGTTTTAAATTTCAGCCTCCTGGATATTTTATAAGAAGACCAAAATCTTTCCCATACATTATCTAAAAAGGCATATATAACCAGAAAGGGATTTCATTGCAAAAAGTAGATGTCCCAAGTTTTTGAAGAGTATTGCCTGCTTAAATTGATCTTTAAAATGAAGAAAATTGAACCAAGATTTTTACCAGAGTAAAAGAATGGTATTTGGTTTATGCATGTCCCACCTACAAAATATTGCAATGTGTTGCCTTTTGTTACTCTGCCATGAACATGGACTAGTGTTGCCCTCCTCAGGTCTCTAGATTTTAAAAAAGTTAATAATTTATTAGTTCAAAAAATAGCCTTGTGAAGTCACACCATGCACCATTAAGTACTGGGGAGACTTATAAAGCTGGAGAAATGGTCTAAGCTTTCTTTCTGGCTTAGACTCCAAAGGTGTCATGCCACTGGCTCTGAAAATTGTGTGGCAATATGCCAAATCATGCCTAGATTTTCATTCTCTAAGGGACATCAGAGAAGCTTATTAACCCCAAGACATTAATTTTAACTGCTAAAAGTACATGCTTTGGTGACAGGTTTTTACTTCTGCAAGCACTGAAGCTGGCATATGGCTGGCAAAAAAAATGTGCTAACACTATTCCTTCTCTGTACAATCAATGCAAAGGAGGAGTATCAACACACAGGGGTAACCATCACTCCTGTTACCTTCTCTCATTGCCTCTCCTCTACACATTTGAATCTCCTTGGTCTCTTTGTTCTTGCCCTGCACTCACAATCCTTCACTGCTGAATGCTGTGGAGATAGGTACTGTGTTTATTGAGGTCTGGCACTTTCCTGTGGTCATCAGGATGCTCTGGAATTCCACAGTTTTCATACCTTTCTAACAAATATCCATGACTTGCAAAATTCTGGAGTCCTATGTGAGAGCCAGTGGATTGGGTGCATGGAATGAGCCTAATTGCACAAAGTGTTAAAAATGCAATTAAGAGCTGTAAAGTTGAGGTGGGCAGTGTTTGGGAGGTTAATAGAGAGCAGGAGCTCAGCTCGACAAAAGAGCCCACTAGGCCAGCTGACTCGAGTTGAAGGGCTGCACACGACTGCACTCAGTGGAACAAATTTCATTACAAGCCTTGCGATCAACATTTCTGAAGGCTCAATAAAATGGATCAAGTTCGCAAGGATAATTTGGTTACTACAAAAATACATGCATGATGTTTGACACTTCTTATGCCATCAGAATATTTGTCCTTTAAAGTTTCTGCCCTGCTATGACATAATTGTCCAGGTTCACTCAAGTGTTTATTGTGTTTGACAGAAGAATCCAATTAGATTGACTAATGACTAACTATATTCTTCAACTTTCAAAAATTGCTTTCTGGGGCCACCAGAAATGGAGGGCGGCGGGGGGGGGGGGGTG
>JANRGW010039032.1:0-32724 GCA_024733675.1 Psilopsiagon aymara
CCCCTTCAGCCCCGACCCGAACCTGCCAGGCAGAGAACGGTCCGCCGCCATGGCCGCGCACCCACTGTTTACACGCGTCCCCATGGAGACGATTCCTCTGGCAGGACCCCTTAGCACCGTTATAGCTGCCCAGAAAACGCCTGACGGGCTTGTGTCGAGCGCCAGCAGCAGCAGCCCTGGCACGGCCCAGCACCACCCTGTCAGGAGGCGGGCTCTGTGGAACGGCCGGCCCCGGAGGGAGGCCGCCGGCACGCCGCTGCCGGTTCCGCTCCCGGGCGGTCCGCACCGGCTCTTGCGCGCAGGCGTCAGGCGGACGGAGGCAGGCGGGAAGAGGCCCCTAAGCACCGCGCTGCCCGGGAGCACGATGGGAGCAGAAGTCGCGCGGCCCGCAGCCTCCCCCGGCCGTTTCCCAGCGTGCAACGCGCCGAGAAGGGCGGGGTCTCGCGCGCGTAGCCTGTCGGGAGTTGTAGTCCTGGAGCTCAGGGGAAGTGCGCAGGCGGCGCCGCAGCAGACTCCGCTTCCCATCGGGCAGCGCAGCGCCGTTGTGGCTGCGCTCGCAGCTCATTGGCCGGCGGCCGGACTCGGGCCTCGCTCCCCGCCCGCTGACACAAAGCAAATCCAAGATGGCTGATTCGGGCGCGGGCGTCCCGCACGGAGGGGATGCTGCTCTGCCGTGCCCGCCCGAAGAGCAGGAGCTGACCCGGCGCCTCCGCAGGCTTTACCCCTCCGTCAGCCAGGAGGAGACGCCGCTGCCGCGGTCCTGGAGTCCCAAGGACAAGTACAACTACATCGGCCTCTCGCAGGGCAACCTGCGCGTCCACTACAAAGGTACTGGGCTGGGGCGGCGGCGCCAGTTTCGGCTTCGGCCTGTGTCTGGAGTGCAGCGGCCCCTGCCCGGCCCCGCACCCAGGTCTGCGCTGGGGAGGCAGCGGGTCTGGTATCCCCAGGCGAAGGGGCGACTCGGCTGAGGGGTAGTGTGGGGAGCGGGATCTGCCGAGCTCCGGGCGGGCTGCTGTCCCGGGGTGCCGTGTATTTCTCTGGGCTCGAGCAGTGGAAGCTTTCGGGAGCCGAGGGCTCTTACCCTGGCGGAGTGTGCTGCCTGGTAGAACGCTTCTCAGTTTCACCAGCCCGGGCCCTAGCGCCGCAGTGTAGCCAGATCTTGTGTTTACTCCGTCATCCTGCCTAAGCCTGGCCAATGAGCCGGATGGCGTCGATGCGCAGTGGAGCTGGGGCTTTGGCTCCATGATTTTACACGAAAGGGATGCCTGCGGACTTGTAGGACTAAGGGAATCACGCTGGTGTTTTCCTTGCTCGCCAGTGGAGGCTGTTCTCCCTACCCACCCAGCAGAGAGCTGATTATTCCTTTTGCTGCCTGGTTAGTAAACACTAATGTCATTCCCCTCTTCTGTAATCATTTTTGCCTTCTGTTGGTGTACATCAGTCTTCAAATTCTGTATGTGGGGAGAGAGGTGCTACTGTGAGTCTTTCTCAGTTACTTCACACTGTAAACGAAGGGAAAAAATACAGCACTTGTACTGAGGGGATGGTTTGATGTGGCAGCCCAGGGTTGTATATTTCAGTTGTCTGAAAAGAGGGCTTTAAATTATTGGATGCATGTAGAAATAGGTCCCTGATGTGTTCTGGTAGTGGTGTTTCAGACCAAAATGTGGCAGAGTTCAGCTCCCATATGGATTTACATTTCTGTTCTTTCCTAGGTCATGGTAAGAATCACAAAGATGCTGCCTCAGTCAGAGCTACACACCCTATACCTGCAGCCTGTGGCATTTATTATTTTGAAGTGAAGATCGTCAGTAAAGGTAGAGATGGGTAAGTGCTTCATTTCAGTTCAGGGGCTGGTGATGTGAATTTAACAGTTTTGCTGCACTCTGGCCTCCTTTCTGGAAGGGCTGGAGGTCCTGTGGTTGCAGGGTGGAACAGGCAGGTATATCACGTGGAGGCTGGATTCTTTTGGCTAATAGATGTGAAGGTGGTAGAATGTGCTGGAGGCAGAGGCGCTTGCTGTGCTGTTTGATATGGGCAGTTTTAAAAATTTAGGAAACCTTGGGTCACTGGTGCGGTTTGAATTGATGCTGTTTTTCCTCTTGCTAGCTAGCTCTGGTCACTTGGATTTCTGGAATTATGCTTCAGAAGTTGAATGAAGTAGGGAGGAACTTTGACCTTAATTTTGGTCTGTTAGAGAGATGTTGGTGGGATGAAGAGTACTCATTGCAGTACTTGAGCTCTGGAAGGAGAACTTCTAAGACTGTTTTTTATAAACCCTATATGCTTGATCAAGGAAGATATTCAAAGAAGGGAAATAGAGTGATTGTAAATATAAGTTGGAATCTGTGCTAATTCTGTAATCTCTGATCTAGGGCCTGAATTTGATATCAAGTCAAAGGGCCTTAGCTCAGAGTAGACTGCACCACAGAGCAGCATGACAGATGGCAATATGGAAGCTTGGGGGACTGTGCTGTAACCAGAATGCTAAAACTGAGAACATTTTTCCTGCCTCAGTCCTGCTTTTGTAGGCTGTTGTTGAGGCTGCGTTTGCCCTGTCAGTCTCTACTACTTGACCAGCAGTAGTGGAAGAGCTGCCACAGCCGCAGATCTTCTCGGTAACTTTAGAAGCAGCCATCCACTGTGAGGTGGCACCTCAGGGAACTGTGCTGGCAGTGGGGTTTGGATCACAGCGAGTCTTGTGGTCACTCTGTGGGGCAGTATTTTGATCCAATATGTAACTGAATGAGGATGTATAGAGAATTCCTTTAAGCAGTGTTAAGGAAGTTGGGAAAGCAATAAAGGGGCATTTCTGACAAGGGCAGAGTTACTACCATTACTGCAGATCGAATTTTTAAACATTATGAAGGTATCAGCCTGCTATGCATGTGTTTGGCATTTTTTGTTGCTAAAGGGTGAACATTGCAGACCTAACTATCCTGGAAAGGGAAAGCCCCACAGGGGAAGGTATGAAGTGCAATTAATTAATCCAGTCTTTCAAGAACAACATTTGAACTCTAGCTGGTTTAGGGATCTGTCCTGGCTTCGTCTGTAGTTTTTTTTCTCCTTCTTAGTAGCTGGTGCAGTGCTCTGTTTCAGCTTCAGTCTGGGAACAATGCTGATAACAAACCAGTATTTTAGTTGTTGCTCAGAATTGTTTACTGTGATCAAGGACTTTTCAGTCTCTCACACTCTGCCAGTGAGGACAGGTTGAGGGAGTCACCCAGAAGGGATCAATCGCTGCTTGGGTCGGCCTGGCTATCTGTTGGTGGATGGTGAGCAATTGTATTGTGCTGCTGTTTATTGTGGGTTTTTTATTTCTCTTCCCTTTTTACTTTTATGTTCTCTCCCCTGATTATTTCTCTTGTCATTATTATTAGTGTGATAGTAGTAGTAGTTTTGTATTGTACTTTAGTTATTGGGCTGTTCTTACCTCAACCCATGGGGTTTACATTCTTTTGATTCTCTTCCCCATCCCAGTGGATGGGGAAGTGGGAGGAGGAAAGCAGGGAGTGTGTAACATCTGTGTGGTTCTGAGTTACTGGCTAAGGTTAAACTATGATATGGTTGTAGGGAAGGGCAGCAAACATCCTTACAAAAAACTGAATTACAACTTCTTACTGTTGAAATGTTTTGCTGTTGAATTGAGAAGTGGTCTGTTTGTAAAGGGACTTGCAAAGGATCTTGAATTGTGCTGCATTTAGGTCTGTAATGATTATTAGGTTATCTGTGCAGAGGTGGGTGCTGGGCTGAATGCATTACAGATGAGGGAAAAGACCATCTGTATTCTTTCACTTCACTGACTTAGTGGTTAACTGCTTGTCTGTTTTGAAACCCTACACTTGATTAGTTCATGTGATTGCTGAAATTAAAATAATTTACAGGGACAGTTTTCCAAAGAAACCGCATTATGACAGGTCACTGACCTAGAATGATTCTAGATCACTCTTACAGAGGGGTAATGGAATTTTCTGCTTGTTTCCCAAGATCAGAGTTGACTATATTATTAGTCCATTGTTTTTTTTTTTTTTTTTTTGCTGTATTCTGTAGTTACAATTACTTTCCCAGAATACTTTCAAAGATGGGGAACTGTGTGTACTAGCATTACAGCAATATGAATGTGAACTGTGATATGAAGGCAGGCATTGGGGAGCCTTTGAGAGCTCGGCTGATGTCTCAGCCCTTCCTGTGCTTTGTTTCTCTTTTGCTGGTAGAGCAAACTCCAATTTCCAGTCCCACTGTGGCACTGGGATTTGGAATTGTGGATTGATATTGTAGCTGCTGCCTGTCTGCCCCTCAAGAAACTGCTCTTAAGTGTCTTGTGTTTAATAGTTTGAAGTGTGCTTGTTGGAGGCTTTCTGTGTTGTAAATAGTGAGCTGCAGCAGAGACATCTCTTAAGAAGCTCTCCAGTGTTTATTACACCATGGTGGCTTCAGTTTAAAGGAATGCAAGTCCAGAAATCTAAAGTTGGGATTGGAGGAAATGAAGTTTTCAAGTGGCTCAGATGGCACAGCATACCCCTGGGAACTCAACTGGAAGCCTGTTAGTAAGGGGAGAGGAAGAAGAGTCTGCCTGAGCTCTTTTCTGAAAGGTGTACTTCAGATGTGAAATCTGTTCTATAGCTTGTTATTTTGTTTCTGCTGTACAGAGTAGTGAGGTGTTATTCACTGCGTTCCTCTTGCTGGGGTTTTTGACAGCTTTTCACATTTAGGTTTAAAATGTGAGTGATTGGGGTTTGAAACAAGGATCTCAAAAAAATCATAGGTGCAATGGATTTCAGGAAGTGTGCTTTGAGGAGTTCTGGTTGAATTTGCTCGAAGCTGTCTTCTTTCTTTGCTAATAATTGTTAGTGTAGCACTCTATGCTCTGGATGCTGATAGTTTATTCTGTTAATAAACAACTGAAACTAAGGCTGCAGGTAAGAAATGGGATAGAAGCTCCCAGTGGCTTTTACTGGAGATGCAGGAATCCTGAAGCTGGCATGATGGGTTTTTGCAGCCTGACAAGCGATGTTAGAATCATAGAACCTAGAATCACTGAGGTTGGAAAGGACCTTTAAGATCATCAAGTCCAACCTTTACTCCAGCACTGCCAAGGCCACTACTAAACCATGTCACTAAGAGCTCCTCTGCATGGTTTGTGAATGCCTTGGATGGTGACTCCACCACTGCCCTGCGCAGCCTGTTCCAATGCCTGAACAACCTTTGGAGAAGAAACTGTTCCTATTATCCAGTCTGAACTCCCTTGGTGCAGTTCCCTCTTTGCTGTCTCTTGTTCCTTGGGAGAAAAGACCAGGCATATGCTAGCTCCATCCTCCTTTCAGGCAGTTGTAGAGAGCAGTAAGGTCCTGCCCCCGAGCCTTCTGTTCTCCAGATTAAACCCCTTCAGATCCTTCAGCTGTTCCCCTTCAGACTTGTACTCCAGGCTCTTCCCTAGCTCCGCTGGCCTTCTCTGGACCCTCTCCAGCTCCTCTATGTCTCTCTTGTAGTGAGGGGCCCAGAACTGACCACAGGATTTCTGGGTTCGGCCTCATCAGTGCCCATTACAGGGGGATGATCACTGCCCTGGTCCTGCTGGTCACACTGGTGCTGATAGAGGCCAGGATGCTGTTGACTTTTTTGGCTGCCTGGGCACAAGTTGGCTCATATCCAGCCCTGTCACTCAGCACCCCCAGGTCCTTTTCCAGTGAGCAGCTTTCCAGATACTCTTCCCCAATCTTTGAGCATTGCATGATTGGGTGGTTGTGGCTCAGGTGCAAGGCCTGGCACTTTGCCTTGTTGAAACTCATAACCTTTGGCTACAGCTGATCAATCCAGACTGTCCAAATCCCCCTGCAGAGCTTTCCTGTCCTCCAGCAGATCAACACTCCCACCCAACTTGGTGTTGTCCACTAATTTACTGAGGATGCACTCAATCCCCTTATCCAGATAGTCAGTGAAGATATTAAACAGCAGTGGTCCTAACACTGAATGGTGAATTTTCCTTGTGAAAATGGTTAAGCACCAAAACAGGATGCCTAGAGAAGCTCTGGCATCTCCATCTTCAAATGTGCCTGGGCAAAGCCCCAGACTGCCTGACATAATTTCATAGTTACTTATGCTTTGGGCAGAAGGGTGAAGAAGGAAGGATAGAATCATAGAACAGTTTGGGTTGGAAGGGACCTTTAAAGCTTGTCTATTCCAGCCCCTTGCAATGAGGAGGGCGATCTTCAACTAGACTAGCTTGCTTAGAGCTCTGCCCAACCTAGTCTGAAATATCTCCATGGATGGGGCATCCTCCGTCTCTCTGGGCATCCTGGGCCAGGATTTTGCCACCCTCATTGTAAAGAATTTCTTTCTCACATCCAGCCTGAATCCTCCCTCTTTTAGTTTAAAATCATCACCCTGTATCTTATTGCAACAGGCCATGTTAAAAAATCTCTCCATCTTTTTTATAAGCCCCTTTTAAAAACTGAATGGCCACAGTAAGGTTTCCCCAGAGTCTTCTCTTCCACAGGCTGAACAGCCCCATCTCAGCCGTTCCTCATTGCAGAGGTGCTCCATCCATGTGATCATTTTGTGGCCCTTCTCTAGAACCTGTCCAGCAGGTCCATGCCTTTCTTATACTGAGGACTCCAGAGCTGGATACTCTAGGTGGGGTCTCACCAGAGCAAAGTAGAGGTGAAGAATCGCTTCCCTTGACCTGCTGGCCATGCTCCTCTGGATGCAGCCCAAGATAAAATTTGCCTTCTGGGCTGCAGTCACATGTTGTCCACTCATGTCCAGTCTTTCATCCACCAGTGCCCCTAGTCCTTCTCCTCAGGGCTACTGTCAATCCCTCCATCCTTCAGCGTGTATTGATACCAGGAGTTGCCCTGACTGACGTGCAGGACCCTGCGCTTGGCCCCTTCAACTTCATGAGGTTGAAGGTAGGAAAGTCTCCAGGTCCAGACCTCTCTGGACCCTGGAGATCTGTTCCAGATGTCCCTGATTCTGTGGGTTGTTTGCTTCCAGCATTCCTTGGGTGAGCACTTGCAGAAATGTTGCATGACTCTTGTTCATGAGCTGCCACAAATAACTCCTGCTTGTGTAAATGGTGGTGTTTACAAGTTCAACCTTAACTATATTTTAAGCACTGGACTCATCCTCTCTCAAATACGTGTTTCTGGTCACTTACTTTGTCAGCACATCTGTCAGCTTCTGTTTTCCTGTGAAACGATCTCTGCTTGGTAAACAGGAGCAGTGTAAGACTCATCAGGGTAGGGCAGTCAACTTACAACTTACAGGCTGTTGTGACTCAGGAGTACAATTCGTCTTTATTGTCCTCTTCATGCTGAAACAATGTGAATTGTTTCATGAGTGGCAGTGCTTGTTTCTGGCCACCGTTTTGGTTTCTTGACCTGTTTTAACCTCCCCCAGCTATGTGGTGGTCTGTAATAGGGTGTGACTGGGAGATCATCACCCTGGCCAAACCTGAGTGTATGTAGGTTCCTGATTCTAGTAGTGCTTTCTGTGGGGAAGAGGAGACCCAGAAGGGCTGAAGAGGTAGGTTGAGAAGACATGGGCAACAAAGTGAGTTGGTATCCTTCTTCAACACTGTTTCACAGTTGCTCTGGGATGTGCAGTCTGTTGCCCAGAGATGCTGGTTGGTGCTTCCTTAGGTGATGAGTATTTTTCTAGGAGAGGGAGGAAAGAGTACATTGAGATGAGTGGCCAGAGAGTTAATCTGGCTTTGTCCATGCCATAGGTTATTTTAAATCTTCCTTTAGCTTACATACAGCAGTGCACTGTATCCCAAACTTAAAAATGGTTTTGTTTCTCTCTGAAAAATCAGAATAAAGGTATTGGTTGTTTAGCTGTCTTTGCATCAGTAACAAGTAATCTGCCTCCCTCTCTCTTGCTCGTTTCTCCTTGCCAACTTTCCACTTCTCTTCGGCATATGATGAGTGTGATTGGTCCTTGAAAAGTCTTTCACTCATGTGCTGTGATGATTTCTAGATACTGATAGAAGGCCTGTCCATAAAGCGCTCTGCTTTCATGGTATGGTTGTCTGTGTGCCCTCATCTGTGTTGTGACCATCCAGTAATGTCAGATGTGTCTGAATGTGGCTGAAGGGAAGGCTAAGGGATATTCTATGGGAACTGAGGATTTCCAGTGCTTGCTGTGTAATACCTAATTGGTATCAGATAAGCCTGTAAATAATTGATTTCCTTCCCCTTTAATTTTTTTTTTTTCCTTCCTGGTTTTCAAGAGTCCAGAACCAGTGCAGAGAGGGGGTTGCTCTGTTTGGAGATATGTCTGCTTACTTGAATTTATGCTGTTCCACAGACATTCATTTAGACAAACACAGAAATAAATCCCCAAGTAGATTCAGTAGACAGTTTTCACCTTGTTCCGATTTGCAAGCAGTCTTGCCCAAAGCGAGTCTGGCTTGCTCAGCTACTGATTGATGAGCTGTGGTGCTCTTAGGTGGAGAGACACGCATTTTCTCTGGAGTTTTCATGTCACTTGATGACATCTTGTGAGGAGTTATTTTCTGTCACTCTTCTGCTAAATTCCTGCAAAAGGGAGTAACACTGAGAGCATCTTTTTCAATGTAAAGCAGTTTGAGATTGGTATATCTTATTTGAAGTTGGTAACTTTTTTTTGTTGCCTTTTTTTTTAATCAATGAACTGGGAAGTGAAACTCGTGGCTTTGTAGCAGTATCATGGGCCCATGCATTGTGATGGTTGAATATCAGTTTCTCATTAAAAGAATTTATGAAATTAGGAAACAAAATGGAAATAGTGGTAGTGATGTGTGGCTTCTTCACTTGTGATGTGTGCATTTAGGTATGTCTGAAGTCTGAGATCAGGCTGTGATAATAACTTTATTTCTGTTAATTTTTCCATTTTTTTCTGTGCAAGTTTTTTTGTTTGTTTGTTCTTTAGTGTCTTGGTTTCTGTTTTGTTTTGGTTTTTGTTTATTTTTTTGGGTTTGGTTTTGTTTTTTTTGTCCAGTTAGAGTTGTGAGATTTTGAGATTTGCAGAGTAAAGAAGAAAAATTTCATAAATAATGTGGTTGTGGTTTTGATCTTTTTTTCCCTGTCCTCTCCTCTTGCTATTTCTGAATATCTGTTATAAAAAAGGTAGGAAAATGGCAGAAGTCAAGTATATCAAGATCAACTGAACATCTTTAGAATATGTGTAAAAACATTATGATTCAATTCTTCAGAGTATGGTTACAATTAATAAATCATAAAATAATGAGAACTAATTATTTAAATATTCTAGCCTTATAGAGCTAAGAAATTCGCTGTTTAATAATGAAATTGTACAAGTGGCATAACTTTATTAGAAGGTAAACTTTTTTCCTTCAGTTATGGAAGTCTGGGATGATGAATTGCTAAAGAATCTGTAATCTTAAAGATTTTTTCCAATCTAAATGATTGTGATCTATTGCGAAGCTTGATTCTCTTCAGCTCTGCCACTGGCACTGTAAAGCTGAATTGTGTTAGCGGTGCACTATCTGCATTGTAAGTGGGGCCCCCAACACAAGAGGGATGTGGAGCTGTTGGAATGAGTCCAGAGGAGGCCACGGAGATGCTGCGAGGGCTGGAGCAGCTCTGCTCTGAGACAGGCTGAGAGAGATGGGCTGGTTCAGCTTGGAGAGGAGAAGGCTCTTTAAGGGGAGACCTTTCAGCAGCTGCCAGTGCCTAAAGGGGCTGCAAGAAAGCTGAAGAGGGCTTTGGACAGGGATCTGTAGGGACAGGACATGGGGAAATGGTTTTAACCTGACAGAGGGGAGATTGAGGTAAGATCTTGGGCAGAAGTTCTTCCCTGTGAGGGTGCTGAGGCCCTGGCACAGGTTGCCCAGAGAAGCTGTGGCTGCCCCATCCCTGACAGTGTTGGGCAGGGCTTGATGCAGCCTGGCCTAGTAGAAGGTGTCTATGCCCATGTCAGGAGTTTGGCACTGAAAGAGCTTTAATGTCTCTTCCACCCAATCCATTCTAGGTTTCTATGAAGATTAGGTTCAAAGAGATAAAGCTTTTTGGTTCTCTGCCCCAGGTCTAAGTTCTTCAGCAGTAAACATCATTGTGCATGATACTCCAGCCCAGTGGCCTTTAAACAGGACAGCATCACTTCTGATTCCTAAAAGAACTTGTGAGGTGGATTCTGCAGTGCAGAGACATAAAATACACAAATATAAGTTACATCTTTGATAAAAATACGTTGGTTTTTGTTTTTTGATTCTGCCAATATAAGGTTTCCCTTGGAAAAGAGGTGGAAAGAGCCAATGTGGTGAATGTACTTTGAAATTTTAATTGACTTTTAACTTAATTAACTCTTACAGATACAAAAGGTCTCAGATACACTGCCTCAGCCAGGAAGCACTATATATTGTCACTGAGCAGAAATTACCCAAAAAGCTAGGAGGAAAGTTATTTCATAGGAGTAGCAATACTTGACTAACCTAAATTGAAACAGGGGGATGCTTCAAAGAGGCTGTTACAAGCAGTCATACAGGGAGAGGAATACTGACCTCTGTGTTTAGTTTATCCCCAAAGAAAAATCCAGTCATGTGAGAAGCAGTTCTTCAAGTCAAAAGCTGTTTCTTCAAAACAATCTTGGTACCCAGAGAGCCTGCCAAAAAGTCAATGTAAGAAACGTTTTTTGGCTAGTCTAAAGGTACTTTTGCGAGCAACCCACAAAAATCCTCATAAGCCCAGCAGAAATTCTTCAGAACAAACCTGCCTTTCGACAACAAGTAGCTAATGTTGGAATTCCAGTACTTTGTCTATTTGCCGTTTCAAGTGCAGGAGTGAAGAACCCATTGGGTAAAATTGAGAATTTGGCAACAGAACTCCAGGTATACCTGTACTTTATATTCTCCAGTTTTAAGAATCCCAGAAGCAACAAACATTTCCTCTGAAACACCTGGAAAAATCAGCCCTTGGGAAGCATTGCTATATGCAAAGTAAATGTGATGCAGAAGGAGGGAGAAAGCAATTAATTCATGGTCCTAGCTGGACCAAGGCACCATCTTTTAAACAAAGGTGGTATTTCTTTACCCAAAAACCTGCAAGACTTTCTCCAAGAAACATAAAAAGAGTACTTATCTGAAATGCTAGTTCTGACAAGTAGCAGAGCAGATTTAAAATGGCTCTGCCATGAAAAGAAAGATATTACTGTTCCCCTTTATTTCATAACCTGCTGAAAGGTACCAAGTCAGGATGGTGAAACAGTCTATGCTGCTCCTCTTCCAAGTGCCTTTACCTGGAAGGCAGACAAAATTCATACTGTCTGAAAGGTGGAGAAATGAAAGTGAAAAATACACTTTGGTTGCCTGTCTAGTGGTCACAATCCCAGAACTCTTCTTTGCTGCTCCAGTAACACTGTGCCAGGGTAAAGCGTGCTGTAAAGAAAGACACCTGTGTATGCCTAGATACACCGAGGCCCCAGCTTAAAAACATAGATGTTAAATAAGTTAATAGGTCTTGACTTGCAACAAAACAGTCATGGCCTACTCAGTAGTAAACTAGCAACATCACTAACACGTGGAAGAAATTCCTGGGGTTAGAATTTTATTACACAGCTCAGCCAAGACCAAAGCAGCCTCACTGAGCCACGAGTTAACCAGGGTACGTTCATCTCTTCCAGAAGTGGGCCTGTGATGTAAAGGCTTACTGCATCCTGCATTTTTTCTAATAATCACACCTATCTGGTAGGAATCCTGTTCTCCCAGCTATCGTGCCCCCCACTCCTTCAACACCCCCAGCTAAGTCTAAAATAATCATACTGAATTATGAAGTTACAGACTAATAATACACCCCATAACACTGGTGGTGTTTCAGACACTTCCACAATCTCTTATGCAAAGCTCTGAACTATAATTCTTATCTGAGGTGGGCCCTGAGTTCCTGCCAGGTTTCAAGGGTGGTGAGAAAAGATAACCCGTATCGATTTACCACCTGAAACCATGTTGTTGCTGTTATGGTGGGGGAAGGGGCATGTTCTTTTATGGGAGTGAAAAAACAAGTTGCAGCTGTTTTAAAAGTATATACATATAAATATATATATATATATACACACCTGTGGTACATGAAATAGTGGATTCCAACTATCTCTGACTCCTAACATTAAGTGTTTGGAAACTACTACGTAACGGAATATAATGGATGTCTGAAGTGGAAGCAGTTCTGGTTTTACTCATGGAGGCTGTGGTGTTCTGTAATGGTGCTTCAGAAATAGCACTTTCATAAAGAGTCCCAGTTCCTCAAGCAGAGGTCAGTAAAGAAATACTGCAAGGCTGAAAAGAAAGAAAGGCAAGAAAATAAAATTCTTAAAAACTCATTTAAAACAACCACAGGTATCCTGAGGGATGGAGAAGATGCTGCCCAGCTGCCCTTAGAAAGGCAGAGAAGCTCTAAAAGCCAAAGAACATGGAAGAGAAAGTGAGTGAGCAGAACAGAATGAAGAGACAGCAAGGTGGTAACGTAACACTTCTCAGTCTGTTTATGAGTACGTACTGGCAAAACTACAGAGAAAGAATAAAAAATGTTTTTGCTGGATCAAGGTATTAGATTCCAAGCTCCTTTCCACTTTTAGGATCATGTTCAACTGGTATCTGTCAGCTGTAGGAGGGGTCAATTCATCCTTTTTCTGAGTTGCCTTCAGGAAGGGAAAAACACTAATGATGTAGATTAGCAATATAGGTAGGAATACTGAAAGCACAAAATACAGATCAGAGATGAAGAGTTGGCTTGAGCACCATTTAAGAAAGAAAAAGTGTAATGCAAGCCTCACCAGGCTAAAATTACCACTGTGATCTAGAAGAATAACTGACTTCTCCATCTGCCACCCCAAGCACTATTATATCTGACATGACCCCAAACCCTGCAAAATGCTGTGGTTGAAACCAACTGTACCTGTAACTGAGGTGTTCCACCAGTTTATTTTTCCAGCTTCAGATTTTTCACTCGTAACAGCTGACTTTGTTCTCTAGGTCAGCTGGTATTCAACAAAGGTTGCGTAAATCTTGTCAGTGGCAGATGGTGTATTCAGCCTGGGAACTGCATAAAGAACTACTGACATGAATTCTTTGATTTTATTCTGGTAACACCCAACAGAATAGGTGGAAGTTCTGTTTGGTTTGCCCTCGTGATTAACAAACCTCCCTTCCAAATGAACTGCTGAAAACTGAGTTAAGAGTTGCTGAAAATTCTTATCCTGCTTGCGTAGTTACTTATTTTATACATGGTGAGGGCTGAAGGACCTCGTCTGACCTTTCTTGCGTGTAGCTGGTGTAGCCTTTTTTGTCAGTGTTCATCTCAAGAAACTTCAAACTCTCAAAGGCCTCATCTTATGGCAGGCAAATGCTGAGCTGTGTGAGGTTATGGGTTCAGGAAGAGATTCTCCATATTGTGATCATGTATCATTTCCCTCTGAAGTCAACCCTGATTGGCCAAGGGCCAGCTAAAAGGAAAAGGTGGACCGTGGTTGGCAGTCCAGTTGTCAGGTTTATGGATAACTGGGTTTCTGAATCCAGGGACAACAAATGGCATCATAGGTGGGCTGGTAGACCTAAGCACACAGCTCTCCTGAGGTGTCCAAGTGTTGCGCCAGCTGCTGAGTGTGAAGTGACAGTTCAGATGCCTTTGGAGCTAAAGGCATAAGGAAGAGCAGCAAAGTTTATCAGAGAATCCTAGAATGCTTTGTGTTGGAAGGGACCTTAAAGCTCATACAGTTCCTGCCCCCTGCCACAGGCAGGGACACCTTCCACTAGACCAGATTGCTTCAAGGCCCGTCCAACCTGGCCTTGAACACTGCCAGGAATGGGGCAGCAACAGCTTCTGTGGTTCTGTATGTAAAACTTTGTCTATTACATAGGAAGTCAAAAACCAGAATATCTGCTGAGCAGTTTACAAAATGCTTTTCTCCACCTTTACACAGTACTGTTACTAGCCCAGTACTGGAGAGGTGAAGAGGAACACTTCGGGTTTTTTTGCTGAGGAATTGGTGTGGGGAGGATCCTCTGGAAACTGAGGCTCTTCTGAAACAGGGCATGTTTTCTGAAGAAGGGACTAACTTAATTCGAAGCCCTGAAAAGCTGGGGTTTGCATGATTAAAATCTGGAAATCCATGCTACCAGGATGTGAAGTGTGCGAAAATTGGCCATGTTTGCAGTGATGTGGTTCCATTTATTACAGAGATTGTAGATAAAGATCTGATAAGGTTTTAAACCTCTAAGTATTAACTTTTCTATGTAAACAAAAAGTATCAATTATTACCATTTCCATGCTGTTTGATTGGGGTGTTGACAATGATTGAGTTGGAGAATTGAAGGGCGGGGAACAGTTGCTGCAGGAGACTTAACCCACATAGCTTGAAGAAATTTAACCTCGGGTCAAATTCTGAAGTAAGTTTTTAGCCATGAATAGTGTTTTGTGGAGCAGGTGGTCAATGAAGCTGCAAGAAGAAAACTGCTACTGTTAAAAACAGGGGGACGCTGGCTGTAGCCTGTTGGATTTATACATTTACATGAAGAAGAGCCCAACAGCAACCTTAAAATATGGAAGCTTGTTAAAAACCAAGTGAGCAGACAAGCTGTTTCTGTGGTTCAAGGGGTTAAAAAATTATATCATGGTCATGGGTCTGTATCCACAGACCATGCAAGTTAACAGAAATAGAACAAACAAAATGGTATGTGCATAAATATTGCACTGAGGAAGATGAGCCTTTGTGGCTTGCTGTTCTGGTGGCTCACTGTTCTGGTTTCCTCTGTCTTCTCGAAGAGAATACAGATCTGGTAGTGTAGCAAGAGTGTTAAGATGTATGGAGGAAAAACTGAGTGGACTGTGAGTAGTCAAACTTGAGAAGAGACCACTGGGGAGTGGCTTATGAATGAGGACTGTCAAATCGTTGATTAAAGTTGAGAAAGCGAAACACTTCTCCTCTCTTCTAATTCTTAAAATGCAAGTGTGAAGCAAAACCAGCTTGGACAGTAAATAAATGATGGAGCTGCATCATGTTGTCTTCTCAAAGAGCTTGCAAAGGTTCAGAAAGCAATCAGATTAATGGAGGAAACCTGTGGGGGTGTGAAATACAGGAAGGACACTTTAGAAATGTGTAAAATATGTTTTGGGTAATGAAAGAATGTTCTTGGAAAGTACCACTTTCTGCTCTGTCCTGTGCATCCACTGCCAGCTGTTCCTTAGGCAATACCTTAGGCTTGATAGACGTTTGTCCCCATATACTATAGCTGCCCTTATGTATTTTTTACTCTCTTGTTAACCACCTATATAAATGGCTTTTTTCTTAACGATATATAAAAAAACCTCACCTCAACAACAAAAACCCAAAACCCCAGAAGTTTAGTTGCTGATTGCTTTCCAGTCTTCCTGCAAATGAGGAGCTAAAGAATAGCTGTAGTTGTATACTGGAAAGCTGTCAGTCACTAAAGCAGACTGACATTTTATCTTGGGTTCAATAAAAGACTGAAAAAGTAATGGAAAAGTGATTCTTATCTTAAATGATTGTGTGTTTGGGGTTTTTTACTGCTCTGTTTCTGCTGCAGGAAATCAGGTGGCTTGGCAATTCTGTGCTTGACTGATCCTTTGTTTTTTTGAAGGTACATGGGAATAGGACTGTCTGCTCAAGGGGTCAACTTGAACAGGCTTCCTGGTAAGTCACTGTTAAGGTTTGTTTTGGTTTACAGTCTGTGCTCAGTGTTCATTTGAAAATAAAGATTTTAATTTATATATATATGTATTAGCTAATGTTTTTCTATTAATAAAAATGTCGTCACTATGAGTATCTTGGGTCTGGAAGTTTTGAGTTATTCAGCGCTACCCTGAACTGAGTTACTAGTATTGTTAATGTAGCCATGATGATTTTAGTAGATAATAGAAATTAATATTAAACTAATGAGTAATGGGTGAGGTAATGAGCTTCCAGGAAAGCAAGCTCTTCTTTGTGTTCTGTCAAAATAATTTGACGTTGCATGTATGCATCCCACTTGACAAATTTGCATGAAGGAGCCTGAAAATTACAGGAAAATTGGCCTGTCATTGTCTTTCCTCTTCTCTTTCCCTCTTCACACTGAGAAACCCAGAAGAATATGACGGAGGTGTATTTCCAGTTAATATTGCTGCTTCCCTTGTTTGAAATGTTTGTAGGTTATCTACTAAGTTGGTTAAATAGCTTCTTTTTTAAAAGAAAGAATTGGTAATCTTTCTCTAACAGTGTCCAATTTATTAAGTAAACTTACAATTTTTAGATTGGGATCAAGGTAGTTACTTCTGCAAATTCTTTCAGCTGGTTTGGAAACTAGGTCTGTATTTGGTAGAAAGTAAATGTTCTTCAAGTACCAGGATGATACTGGATGGTACTGACAGCTGGTCCCAGTGGTCATTTTTTTTTTATTATTTTGGGTGCAATTTACTGCTGATGGAGTTGTTTTACAGCTGGAGTGCCTTGTTGGTATGCATCCTGGTATCTCCAAAAGAGAACATTTTCTGAATGTCCTAGCAAAAGGAAGAGCTTCCGTAGGGTTTGCACTAAGACCCTTGTGAATTTACTTCTCAGTGAGGATTTTGCTTTCATCTTTGCTGTAACTTGCATATTCAGAGAGTGGAACATGTTTGGGTTTTTTTTTCCTTGTAATTAAAAGTGTTGCAGTATTGAAGCAAAATCACTGACTATTCTCTTGGCAAAATACATGATTCTGTAGCTCTGTGATAAATTTCTGAATGTGTATTTCTTTAGCTATGTCCCTGAAGTTCTGCTAAGACTGCAGGTGGAGTGTCAGCGAGAAGATGAAAAGGAGACTAAGCCAGCCAGGGTCCTTGGGTGATTTCACAAAATAGCCAAGTTGCTGTTGCCCATTCTTTTAATTGTAAATCTGCTGCTGAACAGATTTGCTTTGGAGCAGCTGCCTTGTCTCATCGTTGAAGAGAAGCATGGGTATCTTGGAACGCATAGGGAAGCATTTGTGACCTTTTACATTAATAGAGAGGAAATTTGGAATTGTAGCCCAATTACATTAGTTAATTAGTTCAACTAAGATTTCACCAGTGAAACCAGAAGCATTGTTAAGTGTCAGTGCAGTGTGGGGCCATCAATAAACTGCAGCCACAGTTACCAGCTGCAGGCACACTTTTCTTTCCCAGGTACCACTTTGGTTACATTTGTCTGACCTCCAGAGTTGTCTTTTCACCATTGTCAGAGGCAAGTCCTCAGTCCTGTTACATCTTCCTTGCATCTGTTCTTCTGTGGCAATTTTGGAGCTTGTAGAACTTCTGTCTTTGGAGGTATTTAGGACTCAGATGCATGAGGCCTTGACTAACCTGATCCAATTAGACATCTTTTTAGCAGGGATTGGACTGAGTGACTTATGGATGTCCCTTTTCTCCTTAATTGTTCTGCACTTATGTGATAGCTCAGGTTTTGGGGAGAATACTTCCAATGACACCCATGTTTTAAAGAATGTCCATCTTACTGAAGACTGTATTTGTTATTAATTGTTATGAAAACTACAGCATATGCACATTGGAGGTAGAATTCAGGTCATGGGTCTGTATCCACTTGGAACTAGAAAGAAGAAAGGAGGAAGGCAGGACACTGCCAGTGTCCTCAAGTAATACTTGGTTTCAGAAGGAAAGGGAATGTCTAGATCAGGATGATCTAGTGTACAGAAGGTATAGAAGTCTCAGTTTTCAGACATCTTTCTCTGCACTCCTCTCCTGACAGAAATCCTGACCCAAACCGGTTGTGCATGTGAGAGATGAAGCACGAGTCTCTTCCCAGGGTTGTAGTTCTTGGCTGCATTGAAGAGGAGTACTTGGCCATTAATGTAGCATGATCTGTTCAAGAAATGTCTTTCTGGCTTGTGCAGTGGAAAGATGGGTGGGTTTGTCCTGTAAACTTGGCCAGTAGACTGCTGATTGGATTATGGTTAACCTAGGATTCTCCTGGGATTATAACATACACATATGTATATATATAAAACACCACTGAATACTAACCTCAGATGGTGTATGTACTGAATGTCATCAGTGTGCTGTCTCCTGAAATTGAACAGCCAACATAATTTTTTTTTTTTTCCTTACCTATAGACTGAAAATGAGCCAAACCACTTCTGAAAAATGGCTTTAAAACTCAGGAGCTACATGAGCAGTATTTTGAGGCCAGTTTGAATTGAAGTGCATGTATACTGTTATTTCTAGAGTGTAGGTGGCAAATGTGGAACTCTTTTCTCTGTGTTAAGTAAAATATAAAATGAACTTGAGACTTAGTGCTTGTTTAGCAATGATCTGTACAAATTTGATCCTATGAACCTGTTATTTGTTTGCTTGCATATGGATTACACTGCCAAGAGTGATTCATGTGGGCATAGTTAGGACAATCTCCCATCATCTGTGTAAACTGAACTGTGTAACTCTGTATTACAGTTCAGTAATTATATTCCTGGCTTTTGGAGAATGAGTCTGATTTATTTTGTTATATTGCTCAAGTAACTAAAGTGAGAGTCAGGCTTAACTCTTACCAGGTCCTTCACAGTCCAGGGCAAGAGCTCATAAAGAAATGACAGACTTTGGATTCTTGACTTGGCTTCACGTCAAAGTGTAATTTTAACTTTTTGTGACCTGAAACCCTGCCAGGGTTGTCTTCTTAGATCCTTTCTAAGTCAATTTCTGCTCCAGCAGACCAACTTTGGCTTGGTGTGCTGACAGGGCAGTATGTAACCCATCACAAGCAGTGGTTTAGGAGCCAAAAACCTGGTATGGGAGCCAAAGCTGGTCCCTTTCTTGTTCCCACTTTCAGTGGGGATCCTTCACACCCTGTCAGCCCTAATTAAAGAGTGATCTTGCTGCTGGGTTCTGTCTCTAGCTCCTCTCCCCGTGCCCCTGAGAACAAACACTTTGTCCATATCCATTTCCAAGTCAGGGCATTTTTACTTTATGCCAAGTTTATTTTGGCTTCAGCCCAGCTTGGTGCCGGTAGGGATAGTGCTGAGTTTTCTTGGAAGAGTGGAAGTGTGGCTGGAGCAGCTGTGCTGTGAGCAGGACTGCTTTTGAAACAAGAATGCCGTGTCCCTCTTCCGTTCGAGGTTTTGGTCGGCTGTGCTTTGAAAGTCAATTGCCTGGTCTGAAATTATTGTGAGGTTTATTGAAGTGCCAGCTTTTGAGACTCTTGACATGTCTTGATGTATGTTCACATTTTTAAAAGACATTTACAACACTTAACCAATGAACAGTCTGCTTTAAGCTAGTGGCTTTTACTAAAATGTCTACTCACTTCTTGCCCCAGATACAACTTATTTTTCATGTGTGCCCAGCATTGGGTTTTTTTTCTTTGTATTGGAGGATGAAATGACATGTTGCAGCTGAACTGATATATCACTTAGTGTCATCAAAACCTGACCATTCCTCCCTGCCTCCTACAGCTGCATGGCCCCTCTTCTTCCCTTGTGCAAGCTCCTGGCTCTGGCACTTGTCACCTCCTTTGCCAGGCCTTTGCTGGTTTTCTGCTCTTCTGCTGTGATGGGGTTTTGGCAGACTGCTTCTTACGGAGCAACATTGTTACCTTTGCATCCTGAATATAATGTCTGAAACATCCTTTTATGATGATGATGATGGTTATTTAGCCCTCAATCCACCAAGTTTTTCTGAGCTCAACTGAAAATGGTGGTTTGCCACAGGTTTCACTAAACTTTCGTAAAATGGAATAGATGTGTTCTTGTCTTTACTATGGGTGAGAAGTGCGCACTGATGTTTCCCCTGTGTCGCTTCAAGTTCTTCCTGCTGTTGGGAGAGAACATTTCTTTTGTTACAGGTCTTTGAGGATAACCCAGAGGAACATACAGCCAGGCGAAGAAGAGAGGAAGGATGCTCCTCTAGCATCAAGGTCTTAGTTCAGCCTATAATGTTGTGAAGTCATACCCGTAGGCGTACCCTGGTTCAGTTTAAGGAACAGCATAAATAGGATTTGACCAGTCTCTTGTAGAGACTTTAAACACCCTCTGGTTAATAACTGACTTACCCTGCTGAGCAACTTTACAGATGTTTAAGGGAAGTGTCAGCTTCCACTCACGATCCTTTTGTTTTATGAAACTTTGATTTTTTTTTTCACCTTACTTTTCAAGTGAAAGGGTACTGCTTGGCTTGGTTACTCTGCCTGCTTCAAACTCTATATCAGAAGAGCAAGCTTTCAAAATCAATAAACTTTTATAGACTTGGAGTGCAAAATAACCAGCAAAAGTCATTGTGCAGGGACCTGCTCTGTGTTGCGGTTTGGCTTCAGGGACTATGATGCCTTAAGCAAGGTCAGGCAAATCAGAAAAAGTTTGTTCAGCTGTCCTGTGTCTCTGTTCAGCAAAGCGTCCTTGTGAGTGATACGTTTCTGTAGACATGTAGATAAAAATGAGCGCTGGGAATTAAGATTTCCCCGTACTCCCCTCTACTCTGAAAGCCATCCATCCTCTTTTGTAAGTCACCAACATGATGAATGGGCTTTCCCTTTTTAGCTTTGCTTGCAGATCCCTTCCTTTGCTTTGCATTCTGCTCTTGCTGATGGGTTTCTTTGACATTTGTACATAGGACTTTATTTCTTGTCAGCTTGTCTTATATGTTATCAGAGGAGGTGCAGGAGGGAAGCAAGCCTATTGAGGACTCTTGTCTTCCTGTTCCTTCCTTTCAGAGGAAAAAGACACTGGTTTCTCCCGTAGGGATATTCATGAGGGCTTTTCAGGCAGATGTACTCCTTTCCAGTGATGACCAGAGAAGGAGGCTGGACAGATGTTGTATCGTAGGAACCACTGAGAAACTAAAGGAACTAGACTTCTTCACGCTGGAGAAGAAGAGGCAGAAAATGGATCTAGTAGTAGCCTTTCACTGTCTAAAGGAGCTTGCACAGAAGATGGACCCTGACTCTTCTTGGAGGCCCACAGTACAAGGAAAAGGGGCAATGGACACTAGTTGCAACAAATAAAATTCTGTTTGGAAATAAGGTATTATCCTCATCAGAGCTGGGGGTGGGTTACTACAGAGGCTGTATCATCAGAGATTGTAAAACCTCGATTGGACAAGGCTCTAGGCAACCTCATCTAATTCTCAAGTTAACACTGTTGTGAGTGGGAAATTTGGCAAGAGACCTCCAGATGTTCCTTCTAGCCTTCCTGCTAGTTTTGTCTGGGTTTTGGTTTGGTTTGGGTTTTTTTTCCATGTAGTCTTTCACAAAACCTGGGAGATGGTTCTACTTCAAATGTATCTAAAGAAGTTAATTTCTGTGTATCAGCTTATGCTCTCTGTTGTCACTTTCTGTTACTCCAATGATAAATGAAGGACTTGTGCTAAAGGACTTAGTCCCAATGGTAAATATAATAATTACAGAAGATGAGACCTCATAAAATATTCTGATCTGGAGCTAATTCAGTTGTGTATCAGTCCTGCCTGAGAGGTGTGCATCTAAAACAGTCTCCCATTAGCTTTCTGGCAACTTCTTTCAACACTGTCCTTGTGCTGGAAACTTTTCCTGATGACTAAGCTGAATCTCCTATGTAGTCTTAAGTCTATTACTCTGCGATCATGTGGAGGTGAAGAATTATTAATTTCTTTCATCTTTATTTCTTTCATCCATATATCTTTATATGGAGACCTCTATCACTTCTTCTTGCTCTTCTCTTTGATGAAACTTCCCTGGCTCTTCATGCACCCTATCCCTATTTGCCATGTTTTCTTGATTTGTGGCAATGTTTGTTGACCTCTTGTGAAATCTAACCATTACATGCACCAGTATCTTACTCCCTGTGGTAAAAGAAAACATTCTGGTTTAGACAAGTCCAGGAAACAGAGCAATTCAAAGTTTTGCTTTTAGTTTAGATGTAATTTTAATGATGTAGTGTATCCTTCTTGCAACTTGTTAACAAATTATGAAAGCAGATGGGTGATTCTGCCCCTCTGCTCTGCTGATACATTTTCCCCATCCCTCCCCCCACCCTCTGGAGTATTGCATCTAGCTCTGGAATCCTCAGTACAAGAAAGACCATGGACCTGTTGGAGAGGGTCCAGAGGACAGACGCAAAAATGATCACAGGGATGGAGCACCTGTGCTATGAGGAAAGGCTGAGAGAGTTGGGGTTGTTCAGCCTGGAGAAGTCCTGAGTTCAGCTGTAACAGTTATTTTTCTCCTTTCTAGTAGCTGGTGCAGTGCTGTGTTTTGGCTTTAGTCTGGGAACAATGTTGATAACAAACCAATGTTTTAATTGTTGCTCAGCTGTGCTTACTCTGATCAAGGACTTTCCAGTCTCTCATGCTCTGCCAGTGGGGAGGGACACAGGAAACCTGGAGGGTGCAGACACAGGACAACTGACCCCAAAGTGATAATCCATACCACAGGGCATCATGCTTGGGAGATAAACTAGAGGGAGTCACCTGGAAGGCCCAGATTGCTGCTTGCATCGTTCTGGGTGTCAGCGGGTGCTGAGCAATTGTATTGGGCGTCACTTGTGTTTATTGTTTTGGGTTTTTTTCCCCCTTCCTTTTTTAGTTTTATATTCTCTCCCCTTGTTACTTCCCTTATCATTAGTAGTAGTAGTAGTAGTAGCAGTAACAGTGTTATGTTGTACTTTAGTTGTTGGACTGTTCTTATCTCAGCCTGTGGGATTTACATTCTTTCAATTCTCCTTCTCATCCTGCTGGGAGCAGGAGGAAAAAGGAGGGGCGTGAGTGAGTGGCTGCATGTTTCTGAGTTACTGGCTGGGCTTAAACCACAACAAGAAGAGAAAACTCTGGGGAGGCCTTATGGTATCCTTTCAGTTCTAAAAGACGCCCATAAGAAAGACGGGGAGGTGCTTTTTTTTGCAGATCCTATTGCAACAGGAAAAGAGGGGAAGGTTTCAAACTGAAAGAGGGGAGATTCAGGCTGGATGTGAAGAAGAAATTCTTTAAAATGAGGGTGGTAAAATTCTGGCCTAGGATGCCCAGAGAGATGGTGGATGCCTCATACCTGGAGACATTCAAGGCCAGGCTGGATGAGATTCTGAGTAGCCTGGTCTGGGTGAAGATGTGCCTGCTCATTGTAGGGGGGTTGAATTAGATAGATGACCTTTGGAGGTTCCTTCTAACCCAAACTATTCTATGATTTTATAAAAAAAAGGGTTAGGAAGCAATGGCAGTCCGAGCTGCTGACAGTGTAGACTCCATGTTTGAAGGTTGGGCAAGTAGGCCTCAGGCTATGGGCATACTGCTCTGCGCACATCAGGCTGAAGTAAAGCTGCTCATATATGGTGCCTGTGTAGTATGTAGAGAACCTTGGAGCACCACAGAGAAACCCAAGTTCTGTTCCTCCCCTCCGTATTATCCATAAGGAGGGTTTAATGCTATAAAGAAGCATGGAGACATGCAACTTATCTGCCCCTCAACCCCCTGCTTTGTTCTTAGTGTTGCTGTAGCTCTTCTTGGAGAACTTGAGGCCATTGAGGTTTCTAGTTAAACCATTTAAATTATTCAAAAATGGCTGAAGGAAGCCTTTTGATTTCTTAGGAGGGGTTTGAGTACTTAACTTCTACATGATCATTGCTTAGTCCTTTTTGCTTGCCTGTTTTCTTTATATTTTCTACTTGATTTTATTGTGACCTCTGCAGGACTAAGCACCACAGAGACCTTTGAGTACTGGTAGAGTTTTGGGATGGAAGTGGTTCTCAAATAACTTAAGGTGATACCACAATGTATACTTGGTTCAACATTTAATACTTTTTATGGCAGTTTGGATCTGTTAATATTACTTCTGCTACTGGTAATTGCAAGACTGTCTCTGCAGTGTCCTGCTGCCATTATTCAGTGAAGAGGTAGTATATAACCAGACCCCCCATTTGAATCTTTCCCCTTACTAGCCAGGAGGAGATACAACTTGTCAGGAAATTTTTTAATTTATGCAGTAAATATAACCCAAATTGAATAGTCCTCAAATCTTTGGCTTGATGTCTGATTTGCATATAGATAACTGTAGTACTCATAAGGAATTTCATACAGACACACATCACTTACTTAGTCCCTGTGTAAATTGTGGAGTATGGGGATTAGTTTCTGTCTGTCAGTTAAAGTAGGGCTGATATTGATTTTTTGAGTAAATAATAAATTAAAGCATACTCCTCCAAAGCTGCTTTTGAATCACCCCCAGGATGTAGATGCACATGCAGTCCTTCAGCTGACTGTGCCAGTTCCTATCCACAAACTTGCTTTTGCTTCTGGTACCCTCTAATTTATCCCAACAAACTAGTTTGTAGGGCTGCATGTGAAGTGGGTCATGTAATTGGGTTAATAGTGGTGGGTGGGAGACACTGATTGGTCTTAGGGTTGTTATTAACTTGGATCTGTTTGTTGCCCAGCTCATCACACAGGTAGGGCAGGTTGAAGCAACAACTATGTGAAACTTTATTCTCCAGAAATGCATGGGTATCAGTGGTCTGATATTATTTTTGATAGAAACATGTTTTACTCTCAACTATGATATGTGCTGAAATCCTTAATTAAAGACTGAGTGTTCCCTCCAATTAATAGTTATCCAGCTGATCACAGAGACGTCTCATAAAGGAGCGTCTTGTTCGGGTGTACTGGGCTGTCTGCATCTCTCTGGCTGGATAGCTTTTATTTTGGTGATTAGTCAGATGAGCTTGATTGGATTTTTTTTTTTTTTGCTCTGAGCTTTGTTTTATTCATTCACATAATGAAGCATTGAAAACAGATGTCAATGGCAGCATATGCTCGTTCTGCTGTTACCTGTCCAATACATTATAGGCCAAATGATCAAGGGACTGAAGGTTTGTGAAGCTACGGAGTTGACAAGGGGTATTAGCTGTTTTTAGAAGGGGTCAGTGCTAGCAGTGGCAATGCGTGGGCTATGGAAGGGTTTTACAAGGAAAACTCAAATGTGGGTGATGGAGAAAAATCTTATTTTGGGAAATTTCTGGGCTAAATGCCTTCTAGTTGTGTCTAGTTTCTTGCTGCAGATAAATTAAAGAGGCTGTGATGCACATGCTGTGGTTTATGATGGGATGAGAGCATCTACAGAAATTGTTTTGGTGGTAGTGGAAGAAGTTACCTGAAGTCGTAGAATCATAGAATCCCATGGGTGGAAAGCACCTCAAGGGTCATCTGGTCCAACATTTCTGCCCAGTCCTTGTATCGTCTTTGTGGCTCCTCTCTGGAAGCTCTTCAGCCCGTCCACACTTTTTCTGTTCAGTAGGGACCATTACTGAGCACAGCACTCGCAAGTGTAGCCTGACAAATGCTGATCAGAGTGGGGCAATGACATCTTTATCTATGCTGGTGATGCCCTTGATGTTCCCCAGCACCCTGTTGCCTTTCTCTGCCACAGCTGCCCACTGTTCACTCTTACAGAGCTTGCGTCCCCCGGACTCCCAGGCCCCTTTACCCAGTGCTCCTCCCAGATGGGGAGATCCCAACCTGTGCTGCACTCTGGGATTGTGCAAATCAAAGGACAGTGGTTTCTTGCAAAGAAACCAACTTTGACTATGACCATGCTGTGCAGGAATTGCAAGAAATGCACAAATTTGTGTGTTAGTTTATTATACTGTTCCCTCTTTCTTCCCAATAGGTCTTTGGTTTTGGAGTCATAGTGCTGAAGTGTACTGTTGTAGAAGTTGTGGTTTACAGTGGATGGACTCACACAGTTGCTATAAGCAGTTGAGAATACCAAAACAAGAATTGCTGAACTGGCAGTAATTTTTTGTACAGTTTCCTTCTTGACCCTCGTAGCTGCCACAGCCCCTAGCACTCCTATCCTCTCTGCTCCTTAGGTGTGCCTCCTCATCAGGTTATCTTGCGCTAGCTGGATACAAGTTGTTTAGGTGGGGCATATTTTAAAATATGAGCCTTCTGCTGAGAGCTGATATCAGGTGAGTTGGCGTGGCAGGAGGAATTGGACATACACGTTAGTTCACTGTTTGATGCTTGCTGAATAGTGACACCAGAGCAGTGATGATCAAGTTCTCAAACAAGGTCAGGCTTGTTCAGAGGTGTTCAGAGGTGGAGAGCTGGTGAACCACAGAATAGGGATGAATAACCTTCTGAGTTTTATTTATGGCTATTTATGTGAAAATTAGGACTGTATAAAGTAAAACTGCCTGCCTTGTTCCCCTTCAGATCCACTTCAGTTCATGTGTTTGCTCATATTGACTGCCTTGTCTGCAGCCTGCAAAACTGCTGCCAGCCATTTGGGCAGGTTTTTAGGGAAGTATTGTTTCCTATTTTTTTTCCTTGTTTCTGTTGGTCTTTTCAGTTACATCTGCTTTTGAGCACACAGAATGCAGGGTTGAATGGAGGAGGCAGACAAAATGCTGAGCTTTCAGTGATCACACTTCACCCTGGAATATTTGGGAAAGTGCATAGCCACATCATTTAAGCTGACCAAAGCCATCAGTCAGTATTTCAAGGCAGTAACCATGGCCTTGGAAGGTTAATCAAAGAAAGTGTTTCCACTGTTAAGTGCTCAGGGAGTAAGGCTGTGGGCAACCTCTCAGGGGCACCCTGTGCCAGGGCCTCACCAGCCTCACAGGGAAGAACTTCCTCCTAAGATCTCATCTTAGTCTCCCCTCTGTCAGGTTAAAGCTATTCCCTGTTGCCCTGTCCCTACAGACCCTTGTCCAAAGGCCCTGTTCTAGGTTTCTTGCCACGTCTTCAGGCACTGGAGCTGCTCTGAGGTCTCCCTTCAGGAGCCTTCTCTTCTCCAGGCTGCCCCAGCCCAGCTCTCTCAGCCTGCCTCCAGAGCAGAGCTGCTCCAGCCCTCGCAGCATCTCTGTGGCCTCCTCTGGACTCTCCCCAACAGCTCCACATCCCTCTTGTGTTGTTGCCACAGAGCTGGACACAGGACTGCAGAGGGGGTCTCCCCAGAGCACAGTAGAGAGACAGAATCCACTCTCTCAACCTGCTGCTTAAGCTCTGGGGATCCAGCACAGCACACGAGGGATTTTTGGGCTGCACGTGTAGCCCAGAATAGGTAAATGGCAAAACTCCTCATCCGACTTCTTTTTCATCCCAGTCCTACACTGTTTTCCACTCCTGCTCTTCTCCCAACCCACTCCAGTTGGGGTGTCAGGGAATATAATAGATACAGTAGTGTAGTGGTGACCTGATCATGCTAGACAGCTTTTTGAGCCTTGCCTTGTAGATAGAGCTAACCTATTTTGTAGTTGTGCTTTAACCGTGTTGTGCTCTTTATGAGCTATAAATGGTTTGTTGTGCATCTTGATCTTTCTGGTATAAGGAAGACCACATCATGTTCTGATGCCAGCAGAAGATAACCCGTCAAGTTTGTAATTTAGGGGGGTTGTCATCTTTATTCATTCAAAGAAGTAAGATTTTTATCTTGATGACTGTATTCTGTGGTGAGGTGCATGCTAATTTATAGTGGAATTAGTTAATTGACAAATCTCAGGGTGGGTAGAACAGACTATTCCTGTTGACAGGGGTCAACAGTATCCCATGTTGCAGCCATCCAGAGCCTTTTAGTTTTGATACTTTTTCTTCATGAGTCAATGGGTAGTGTTATTTTTATATAATTAGGTGTAGACTGTTGTTTGGTGGTGTTTTGAAGGCTAGTTAGGATGGAGTAGCTATCAAATGGTAGGTCTGAAGACCATCATGCCAGATTAATATTGTTAAACAGGAAATTTTTGTGTTACTTTCCGCTTGTAGTCTCTGGTGGATCAAGAAATGCTGCTTAGCACCTGCATTCTCCTGGGTCTCCCAAATGCTTGCAGGTCTTTTTAGCTGTCCTGAAAGTCTTTTTGATCTTTGGTTTGCTGTGTCCTTTTGGTCTTGCTCTTAATGTGAAAGTAATGCTGGTATTCCCTGTTTCTTTTTTTCTTCATCCACTCTCTCTTTCAAATGGTTGCCACATTTTTGGTCTTAGATGGGCCAGCTTGATCTGCTGAAAGCCAAGGTGAGACAGAAGTCCATGGCTGGGATGTGTGCTGTGGTGTGGTGCACTGCACCGTTACCTTTCATGTGTTCACTGTGATAGTACAAAGGCCATGGAACCTGAGCATGTACAGCCCTACTTTAGGAAGTTTATCCTCCATGGGGTGAAGTTTTATTTTCTGCATATGCATCGGTCCCGTAGTGCAGTGTTTAGGCTTCTGTTGCATTCAAAGTCATTTTGCCACCTTGCAGAAGAAGTAGAAGCTCTTACAAGAAAGAAAATGTTGGGGTATTACCAGCCAGGGCTTCTTTATTTCCTGCTGTTCTTAGGTAAGTGGGTTTTAGGGGCACTTCTTTTTCTTTGACAGGTTCTGGACAGATTTACAGACCCTTGGAGTTCTGCCATAAAGATGCTGTAATATGCTGAGCATGCTGTTCCCTCATCCTGTTCCTGTCCTGCAGCTGGTGGTGTGACTGTGCTTGGAAAATTTTTCCATGTTAGGACCATGCCTCCCCTATTCCCACCACCACAAATCTATAGCATAGGTTACTGTAGCCACTGAGTAGCTATTTCTGTAGGCTGGTTATTTAAACAGGAAGATGTGTTGCAATGTTAAGAGTTGATCTGATTCTGAAACATGGTTGAAATGTGAAAAAAAGTGAAGCTACCTACTTGCCCTTACTCAAGCACCTGATATTTATGCAATTTCATATGATGTTTGGCATAAATGCTATAAAACAGCCCAGTACAGCTGAGAGGCTGTAGCACCCCAGATGCTTCTTGGGGCAACAGGCTTTTCGTGATCAGGCAATTAGCTTCTGAAGCTGCAGAAGGTGCAGCTTGTTTGGTCTTCTCTTTGCGAGGGGTAAAGGTGTGCTTTGACTGGCCCGAGCTGATATCCGCCAAAGGGATATCCACTGACAGAGCCAAGAGTACTGGAAGATAGTAGAGCAGTCAGTTGGAGGATGGTTCTGCTTCTAATGTGGTAACGGCTTCTTCCTCATGTTTATTTCTGCCGTGTCCCTGCCTGGGACTGCTGTGCCCAGGGCACTGTAGAAGCAGCTGTCAACTGCAACATCGTACTTCTCTCTACACCGTATTTATCTTTTCAGCCTCTGTTTAATGTGCCTTCGCCTCCACTGCCACCATGCTTTGTTGCTGCCGAAGGCCTTGGCTGGCTGGGAGCAGCAGCCTGCACAGCATGGTGTGTAGACATGGCCCTGCCTCCAGCAGGAGCATGCATGCTTCAGCAGTGGCCCTGGGCCCTGCGCCTGGCTCCACCCTCCACATCCCATTCCCCAGCCACTGCGCTGTACGTCTGTTTCTGCTGGACTTTGGATTCAATAAATGGCGTTAAAATTACTTTGGTTTATTTCAGTCTGTTGACACAAGTTCCTGTCCCTCTGCAGCTAGTGTTTGCATGCTTCTTGCCCAGGAATGAGCAGCCTTGGAAAGCTAGGATTGCTGGCCAGAGGAGTGGGAAGAGGAGTGCCATTGGCAAAATACTGGACAAGAACAGGGAGGGAGGGAGATGAAAAGTGTTTCAAAAGACAAAAGAGAGAAAGTAGGTACAGTTAAGATCTGGAAAGATGCAGACCCTGCATAGAGTGTAGAGCAGACACTGGGGTCTGTCCTGAAGAATAAGCCTCCAAACTCTCTCATTACTCATGATAAAACAGCCGCAAACCATACGTACAAATCTGATTCTTTCTGAGGAACTTCCATCTGCTTTTGCTATGGCCAGATGCATACTTCCGCACCCTTGCTTTACTGCTTCAGGTGTTTCAGGTTTTCCAGGTCAGGTCACCATGGGGCTTGTTGAGAACAAAGCCCTGCCCTTAGCAGCAGCTTCTGCACTAGGTACCAGTGACCTTGAACAAACGGACTGAGCTGCAGTGGACATGTTTCTCCCATAGAATGCACATGGGTAGGGAATGGTCCATGTGTTGATGATAACGTCCATCTGTTTGCCATCATTTCAAGTCTGGCAGGTGCCAGAGCAGGAAGAGTCCGAGGTGTCAGGCTGTAACCTACTTGAACAAGTATCTTTTCTGTGATTACTGGGCCTTAGACATCTTAGCATGCAATCAAGCAAGAGCTCAGCACGGATCCTCGTGTATGTTGCCTTCCCCATTCTCTTGTGCCCACTGGCAAGTCTGGCATGTTTGAACCTTGATGTGCAGGGAGATGACAGAACCACAAAAGCACAGAATCAAACTGGAGAAGGAACTTTAAAGCTCATCCAGTTCCAGCCCCCTGTCGTGGTGAGCAGGGACACCTTCCACTAGACCAGGTTGCTCCAAGCACAGTCTGAGCTATTCTGAATCTGTCTGGTTGCAAATACACGTATCTTGGGTTTGGGGGTTGAAAGGTTCAACTCAAAGGACATCATTTGAACCTCTTTCTGTTCACTAGCTTCTGAGGTCCTACCTGCAGTGATTCTGCCTTTGTATTTGCACATGCGCTTATCTTCAAAATGAGCTGTAATGAAAACAGAAGCCTTAGAAGGTGGGAAATTTAGGTTCTGCTTTGACTACTGCCATGGGTCAGGTGGCCAAGTCCATTCTGTTCTCTGCCGGTCTTCCCTCTTTATATGATTTTGTGCTTTCAAAAGAGGGATGGGAAAGGAAGGAATGAGCGATCTGTGCTAACTGCACCCTCCAGCCACTCTAGCTCACTGCAATCTATCAAGTATGGTTCTTCGGGGGTCTGTGATCTACTTTTTATAAGAAAAAGACCAGCGTATTCTCCCATCTGGTCCTGATGTCTGACATTTTGCAAGGAATCTGCGCTTGTATTTGAGAAGTTTTAGACTTGGTCAGCTGCACGCAGGTGTGAAGTGTCCATGGCTCTAGAAATCAGCTATCATCCAGAGACTGAAATGGGGTGTTACTTACACCACATAGTCCTGTTGGACTGAGTTACTGCTCAGAAATGGTTCATTCATGGGTGGTTCCAGTGTTTTCCTAGAAACAGCTGCCCAGGATAGACTGCATGAGCCCACTGGGGGTGGGAAGATGAGAGGACCTGCAAAGGAGCTGCGGGAGTGAGGCAAGGACAAGGGCTGCGGCAGTGAGATGGCAGGTGGGAATCTGTATGGAGAGAGTGTTGTCACGAGACTGACAGCGTGTTTTGAAGTGATGACAATAGCTTCATGGAAACATCAATGGTAAAAAGGACAATAAATGGAAAATGCTGGGATTAACTCAGAGAGAGCTAGGGAACAGTATAGAGAACAGCTACAGCCTGCTGTCCTTCTCCATGGTGCACCTTCATTTCCATTTTCTAAAGAACACTGTCAATCCAGAAAAGGTTCAGCTGATGGTCAGAAATACAGGAAGTAGCTAAATAGGCTAGGAGTCATCAGTCTGAAAAAAGGATGATTATGTGGGATTTTGCAGAGGTCTGTATAATGATGTTTGTTTTGGAGAAACTGAACATGTAGTTTGCCATCTTCTTGAATGCAAAAACTACAGGATATCAGATACAAGTAGTAGGAGGCATGTTTTCATGCTTCTTGCAGTTACACTGTAAAACTCCTTATTGCAGGATACAGTGGATGGTGTGAATGTTTCCATGTGCTTAAAGGGGGATTGTACAATTTAATGGAAAGAAAATCCTCTGAGTACCAAGGAGCTGAATCTCTGGCTGGCTCCATGTGTCTCTACTGAATGTGGTCACAGTGTTTAGTTGAGAGCATGTTACACGCGTGTCCTATGCTTGTTCTGTCTCACTCTTGAAGAGGACCCTTACTGGGTTCACCTCATCTTCCGTATGACGTTTATAAGAACTTGTCTTCCAGGTCTCAACAGTGGCTTCTGGAAGTACTTGAGTACAAGTGGTGCAGAAGTTAAAATAACAGGCAATTTGTCAGTGTTAGTGTGGGGAAAGCATAAAGAAGTCTGAGGCAGCCCTTATTAAAGCAGTGTTAGGTTTTGTAAGGAAGGACACTATTGAGTAACTGGAGGCACGAGCAGTGTCATGAGTCAAAGGTTGTAATACCATAAACCTATTACTAGGTGGCGATAGTAAATTGTTAATAATGTAGAAAAGTCCCAAGTTTTCAGCACATGTTTTTATATTTGGAGAGAAGTGGGAGGACATATTTGCAAAATATGTGTGACTCCCCACTCTGCTGATAGTTCAAGATAATCTCAAACACTTTTGATAGGGTGCAGTATTTAAATCAATAGGCCCACGTAATTTTGACCTAGAAGTATTAGTAGTGCTGATTGTTATTTTTAATTCAGATTATTAGGCAATTCTGGCAGACTGGCTGAAGTTGGCCAGTGCTGGAATGCCCTGGCTGCCGTTGCCCTCCTGTTTATTCTGAGCAGAATTTTAGAAATACTGATACATTAGTTGATTAATAAATAACTAAAGGTTAGGCATATAATTAACACCGCTCAACTTATGTTTATGGTGAGTACGGTAACTTCTCACCAACAAATATGGCTTGGTGTTTTAAGGTGACTATGATGATTTGATAAGGCTGACAGTCTAAATTTAAGGCACCTCATATTATGTCAGGTCCAGATTCAGCATTATACAACTTCTGAGTTGAAAAATTTAACTCTGTATGTCATTAGCAAAGTGCTGGGTGAGCGAAATCTCCTGAACTTAAGGTATTAGTGATTCTCTGTGGACAGTAAAATTCAAATAAGATTTTGTCCAGGCACTGTTGCAGTATGTACCAAATCTGACACTATCCTCAAAGTGCCTGCTTGAGTGAGTCCAGAGGAGGCCATGGTGGTTCTCTGAGGCATCCTCTGCCCAGGAGACAGGCTGAGGGAGCTCGGCTTTTTCAGCCTGGAGAAGAGAGGC